>CATIWQ010651770.1:0-12770 GCA_949673415.1 Euphorbia schlechtendalii
TAGGGATATTTAGACTATTCATAGTAACACATATGTGCAGTTCTCACACCATATAGCTCCCACCATATCCTCACACTTTTACGCTATGAAGTAGTCATGGACTTTGTCTTATCAATGCACATACACACACACACACACACATACACACACACACACACACATACACACACACACACACACATACACACACACACACACATATACATATATATGATACCAGTGAGATACATAAATTAAATTAAAAGCACTGATAAATAACAAAGATGCCTTAATCATTATTAATAATAATTCGAAAACTTTTGTACATTATAACTAATTAAAATATACAGCCCAATTTACCTCTAGGGCATACATCGTGCCCAACAATCTCCCAGTTGCCCTAGAGATAATTACCCATGTGCTTCATGCCATACTCGTTAACAAGCTGGTCATGTTTAACTTGAATCAAAGGCTTAGTTAGCCCATCCGCTAGATTCTTTAAGTTTAAATCTTTTCTAGCTGCTATCTCTTGAATGAGATTGTATTTTTTGAATACATATCCGTTTCTCCGACGAGATCATGGTTCCTTTGCCTAAGCAATAACCCCATTTTTATCGTAACAGATCGCTATTTGATTTACAATGCCAGACACCACATCGAGATCACCAATAAATCCTTTAAGCCAGATAGCTTGCTTAGTGGCATTTGAAGTAGTTATATGCTTAGATTCTGCGGTTGAATTGGCAATCATATCTTGTTTGAAAGTTTTCCAAACAACTGCCCCTCCATTTAACATAAACACATACCCCGACTGGGACTTATAGTCATCTCTGTCAGACTGAAAACTCGTGTCGGTGTATCTCTTCACAAAGAGATCACCTTCTCCATATACCAAAAACATATTCTTATTCCTACTTAAGTGCTTAAGATTGTTTTTACGGCCATCCACTACTTCTCACCTGGGTCAGATTGAAATCTGCTCGTGACGCTCAACACATGTGAGATTTCAGGCCGAGTGCATACCATAGCTTACATGATGGATCCTATCGTAGAGGCATAGGGTATTCCATTCATGCATAGTCTCTCCTCTTGTGTTCTCAGACACTCAGATTTAGAAATGTTAATCCCATGAGACATTGGGAGATAATCCTTTCTTGACTACTCAAGGTTAAATCTAGCTAAAACCTTGTCTATGTACATACTTTGTGAAAGACCTAGCAGCCTTTTGGATCTATCTCGGTAGATCTTTATACCAAGTATGAAAGTTACTTCTCCAAGGTCTTTCATGGAGAACTTTAACAACCATGACTTTGTTAGACATGATGTATGCCCTAGAGGCAATTAGGATGATATGACTTTATTAGTTATAATGTACAAATAGTTTCAAATTATTATTAATAATAATTGAGGCATCTTTGTTGCTTATCAATGCTTTCTGTTTATTATTGCATCTCGTTGGTATCATATATGTTTAATATGTATATGCACATTGATGAGATAAAGTCTGTGATTATTTCATAGCGTAAAAGTGCGTGGACATAGTGGGAGCTAAGTGGTGTGAGAACTGCACATACGTGTTATTATGAATAGTCTAAATATCCCTAGTCATAGTTTCATTTTCACTGGACATTAATGGAATAGACAGACTAACATGTGTAGGCTTACTCCTTGGATTAGATCCAAGTAGCCGATCTCACGAGCTGAAGGTGGTACCTTGAGTTAACACATGAATGTGTTTGGGTAATATATTGGAGACCGCTATAAGATAGACACTTATAAATTACTATATCCATGTGTTGATGTCATGTCTTATTGCAGTAGTAATACAAGTATCCTCAAACCTGAGATACCGGTTACGTTATGTAGGTTTTGAAATACTTTGGGTCATACTTATTCATACCCTGGCGATTAGGATGACATGGGTGATTACGGGTATAGTGATTATCACATGTTGGTAAACTATGTAGTCAAGATGGGATCCATTACTCCTGATATAGCGATATAATGGAAGATGTACCTTAGGGCCCCTTGTTGAAGTGACACACTCATAAACCTTTGATCAGAGTATAAGATTGATCATAAACCTCTGATCAAAGTATAAGATTGATTTAACCGAATTAATAATTAAAAGGAATTATGAGAAAATATGAAAAATTAATCAAAGCGAGCAACCCATTACGAGTTATCCTAAAAAAGAAGATAGGTTGCTCGAGATGGGACCTACGTAGCTGCCCTGTGAGATGAAAAGTTTACAGGCCGCTAGTGCGTAGGCAAGCCCGGGTACTAACGGGATGTAAGCTTAGGCTTGTAGCATATGAGGGCTTCCCTCATGTGGATCACGGGTCAGCTCGTGGGTCACCCTGACCCACACGGTTGATCGGATAAGCATGGGATGGGATCATCCCATGCAGAGTTATAGGGGGAGTCTATCACTCCCCATTTTTCCTATAAATAGGCTTCAAGCCTCTCATTATTCATACACACTAGAAAAGCTTAGAGCTATTTTTCTCTCTGATTTCTACTCTCTTCTTCCTTTTGTTGTGCGAAATCCTCCACCAGTTTCCCTAAACAAATCGAAGAATTCTTATTAAAAACCCTAAATCTAAGTGAGCCTTCGGGATTATTTTCAGGTTGATTTTTCGAGTAGTCTAGCAGTTGCTATCAATTGATGGGTTCTACCTCTTTGAGGTTTTGATCAGTGAAGATCCATGTGGATCAATCATAGAGGCTCTCCTAGTTTGGAAGCTTGTGCTATTGGAATTACTCAAAGAGAACACTACTACCAAAAGAGAGATTAAGCAGGCATCAACTAGTAATGCATTAATCTTTAGATGCTAGGTTTCTTTTATATGTTTTATAAACCTAAAAGCATCTATGGAATGTTTTAACTTATATTATATCAATCATGGCATGCTTAGGAGATCCTTTGGTTAATTTTAAGTTTTGAAATTCTGCTTTCCAATGATTGCATGTTCAATTACCGTATTGATTAACCTTCAGACTTAACTATTTGAAGAAAAGGAACATAATTTCCAATCAGCAATATGTGATCGACATATAATACAAGGAAAACAATCGCACTCTCACTAGCCTTCTTATATACACAAGGCTCACTAGCATTTGACAGAAAAACAATTTCTCAGATTATCTCGTTAAACCTAATATTCCAACTCCTTGATCCTTGCTTAAGTCAATAAATAAACTTTTGCAACTTGCATACTTTCGAGCCATCCTTGGATGTAAAGCCCTCGGGTTGTGCCATATACACATCCTTGTCTAGATTCCCATTAAGGAATGCTATTTTCACATCCATCTGCCAAATCTCATAATCGTAATGAGCGGCAATGGCAAGGAGTATCTTAATGGACTTTAGCATGGTCACCGGTGAAAAGGTTTCATCATAGTCAATGCCATCTTTTTTACTATAACCTTTTGCAACCAGCCTTGCTTTATAGGTAATTACGTTACCGTTTATGTCAATTTCCTTCTTGAAAACCCAATTGCATCCTATGGGCTAAATCCCACTTAGAGCATCAATCAAGCTCAAGACTTTATTTTCGTAGATGGAGTCCATTGACCTCATGGCTGAAACCATTTGTCAAGCTCTTAGCCTTCCATTGCCTCTTTGTAAGTCCTGGGCTCATCATCTTCCATAAGGAAGAGATGTTTATCATCAATGATGAGAAACCTATATCTCTCGGGAGCGATTGGAGCCCATCCTTAACTACGCAATGTCGGTGTTATAATAGGCTATTCCATGCTTACACTTTCTTATGTAACGAATGAATGAACAATCGGTTGATTATCTGTTTGATCTTCTTAAGTGCCTAACTCAAGATAACTCCCACTAGCTTTCTCAAGTATATCCTCCTTCTCGAGGAATTGAGCATTCCTAGAAATAAGGACTTTTGTTCCTTGGGATCATAAAAGGTATACCCCATAGTCTCCTTAGTGTAACCTACAAACAAATTCCTATTAGACTTCTCACCCAGCTTATCTGAACTTGTCCTCTTTACGTAAGTAGGACATCCCCAAACTCTCAAGTGAGAAAGAGCTGGTTTCTTACCATACCATAATTTGTATGGTGTTTGATCAACTAATTTAGAGGGCACACTATTTAGAATGTAAACTACATTCTCAAGTGCATAACCCCAAAAGTATCTACTGAGCTCTGCTTAGCTCCTCATAGACTGAACAATATCGAGTAGGGTTCGATTCTGCCTTTCCGACACTCCATTGTGTTGGGGTGTATAAGGAGGTGTCCACTAGGATAAAATACCCTTATCCCTTAGATAATCCTGAAACTCTTGGCATAAGTATTCACCTCCTCGATCAGATTGAAGGATCTTGATACTTTTCCCAAGCTGTTTCTCTACTTCGGTTTTGAATTCTTTAAATTTCTCAAAACTCTTAGACTTGTTCCTCATAAGGTACATGTCAGCGAATAATCATCAATAAAGGTTATGAAGTAGATGAAACCCTCATGTGTCTTAACACTCATTGGACTACATACATCATAATGTATTATTTCCAAAGTACTAGTGGCACGTTGACCCTTTCATTTGAAAGGTTTCTTAGACATCTTCCCCATTAACAAGGTTCGCGCGCACCATAGGATTCCCATTCCATTGGGCCCAAGTTATCACATTTGTGTAACTTAGTTAAGTGAGTCTCATTTATATGGCATAGATGACAATGCCATAAGTATGAGGATTTCTCATTTTCTAATCTCGATTTCTTAACAATGTTCATATTCAGAATTTCAGTTTTAGTATCTAGAACATATATATATGCCATCAATAGATATTCCACAAGCATAATAATCATTATCACATTGAATTTGACAACTATTATTAGAAAATAAAATTTCAAATCCATTTGTTGCTAAACGCACAATAGAAATAATATTCTTAGTGACAGGAGGAATATAATAGCAATTGTTCAAAACTAAAACTAGGCCACTAGGAAAACGAAAGCTATATGTCCCTAAAGCTGTTGTAGCAACCCATGCTCCATTTCCAACTCTTAGTTCCATTTACCTCTTTACAAGCCCCTACTATTTCGCAATCCCTACACAAAAGTACAGAGTACCACAACTAGTATCCAATACCCAAGTAGACTCATAGGGAACTATAGAGAAACTCTATCATGAACATACCTGAAGTAGATCCTTCACTTGGCTTATCAGAGCTTTGCAATCATGTTTACAGTGTCTGGGCCTTTCGCGTATGAAACATATTCCTTTGGGCTTCTCCTTTTCAATTACCACATATATGACCATCTTGTTGGTAGGTTTTAAATCTTTACCTTTGATGCAAGTTTTACTTGCCAAGGTACCTATTCCTCTAGCCCTTAGACCTTCTTTAAAACTTCTAAGTTTCTTAATAAACTCAGATGTCTTGTTGGTCTTTCTTAACATAAAATAATATTTCACAAAAGGTTAATATTTATCAGATAGATTTTCTATCATAATCTGTATGTGATGCTTGGAATCTATCTCGATTCCTGTCTGAGCTAATCTCCTTGAATACTGAAAGTATTCTATACATCGCTTAGTGGCCAGGATCCCACCATTTCTCTCAAAGGTATAAAAGAATCTCAATATTCCAATCCATTCAATTCTCATTCCCTCATGAATTCCTTTGAGATGAATCAGCATAGATTTTAGGTCTATACCTTCATGCTGCTTCTTAAGCTTTAAGGTCATGGTTTCGAGCATCACTTGTGACACCACGAAAGCATCCTTCTTGTACATAACATATGCTTCTTTCTCTTGGATAGAAGCCTCAACATCAAGATTAATAGGTTCGGGATTATCTAGGCCATAATCCATGTGGCTTTTCTCAAGCTCCTTTCTAAGAGCTTTTAACCAGTCATCAAAGTTGATCTCTGTCAATTTATTGTCAAGTATCGGATGAAGATTTATATTTGGATTCATTGTTCAACCTAGTTATAAGATAGAATTTGTTTAGACATTAGTATATGTACATGCATTTAATATAAGGTCTTTAATTAAATACATAATTCCTACTATTTTCTCGACATTCAAATAGCCCCCTCTATTTAAATTCGGGAAATTTGGTTCGACCAATTTTCCTTAGTAGGTAACATCCATAGCCACTTATCATGATCCCCGCTATAGCAAGTCAAGCCATAACATGACAACCATGGTTGGAACCCTTCCATTTGAATCTCATGCAATTGCTAATCAATTTGAGTTCACTTTCTCGAGACATGTGTACCCAATTGTACGACTCCTCAAATGTGTCTCTAATCAGGCATTAGCTTCAAGATATGGATAGCAAACACATTTTGGTTAAGGCATTAACCCCATTGTGAGCACAGGATTTTGTACCAGCTCGCACGTTCAATGATGATGGCTTTTCGAGATTTTTATCCTCGAATCACACAATTTTCGACCGTCCAATGATCTTCAAATGGGAGTTCTCCTACCCCAAATAAATATTTAAAGGATTGTAATATTTTTTTAGGGTCCAAAATAATATAATTGGGTTACTTGTATATATATAAATAAATAAATAAATAAATAAATAAATAAATATATATATATAATATAATATAATATATAATATTTTAAAATAAAAATTAATTAATTAAAAAAAGGGGGACTGTAGCGATGGGATTTCTTTGGGCCACCTCTCTGAGGTCGCTGAACTCCTCAGCGAGGGCCTCCTTGAACTCTTCAGCGAGTCCCGAAATTCTATAAATTCAGGACTTTTTTGGATTGAAGAGGGCTCGAAATTTTAGATAAAAAAATTAGGGTTTCAGAGAAGAGAAGATCACCAAAAATATTTTCTTTCAATTTCTTTTGAATTATTTGGATCCAAAACACATTTGGATCCCAAATCTTGATTATTTTCAAATTATTCTTCTTCTTACATTTCTTAAAAATCCTCAGATATTCTCTGGTCTAAAACCAATTTAGAACCCGAGTCTGATTATCTTTCGGATAAATATTTTCTTCAAAGATATTCAGATCCAAAAGACGTTTGGATTCCAAATTTTAATTGTTTTCAAATCCTTTTTTCATCTACATTTGCTTTAAATATCCTCAAATATTCTCGGGTCTAAAATAAATTTAGAACCCGAGTCTGATTATCATTTGGATAAATAAACACGTATTTTCCAATTAAACTACAATTAAATCGAAACGAATGAGGAACGCTCCCGGGGATCGAACAGATACGCCAAAGTGGATTCATACCGCAAGGGTAAGCCTCTGAGTTCCTAGAATTGCGAATTCCATGCTCATCATCTGCCTAATCTCTTTTTGGTTTTATTTGTGGTTATTTACTATAATTGTAAATGATGTAATTCTCTTCATCTTTTATTTCTTTTATTTTATTATTCTTTATGTTAGAATACCCCCACGAAGGGAATAAAATATATTCCCAGATAACAGTCCTCACCACTTTGCCATGCGATCATTTTCACTAATAAAATTGATCAATATATGTGTAAAAAAATGAACCAATTTTTATTTAAAATAACAATTTTAAACTGTCGATGTTTTAATTAGGCTACACGGGCCTCCCTAAAATCAAATTGAACATATGTGATATCCCCTGTGCTAACCTTTGTGGATGCAGGTTAGATGTATGTTTAGGATTTTATTTTTCCTTCGGGTATTGCACATATTTTTGAGGAAATGTAATTAATAGGTTAGCGGGCGGTTGCAACCCACGATTTTTGGAAGCTTTGTAATTTTTATTTTCACATTTACTTTCCGCATTTATTTACTGCCTTGTGAATGGTTTATTATTTCGCTTTGTGGATTGTTTATTATTTTGCAATACGTGAATCATGCATATAAAGTATAAAAACGACCTAAGTGCGAATATGCACAATTCAGAAAATACGGTAATCTATAGATGTAATATAATGTGATCACTTAAGAAATAAGCAACTTATCCTAGACCCAAATCTCTGTGTCTTAGTGGGCCATTCCCTGGACGTTAAGCCTCACAGGACTCTAATTCCTAGAAAGAGCTAATCCAGGTGGCGACTCCACACTAAGAGATGGCGGATTCGGTTTGACAAAATCTCAAAAACATTTTCACCCTTTCTCTTTCAACCTTTTTCCCGGGTCCCATGACTTGGTGCACCTGTTTCAAACATCTAGGTGGACCGCGCCTCTCATACCACGGACTCTCGGCCCACTGCTCCATGTCGCCCACTCATAATGGAGACTCCGCTGGGGACTTTTCTAAAAATTGTTTTTTAAAGGTTTTAGATTTTGGATAAGGGTCTAAAATTATTGATCACATTATTTGGTATTCTCTTAATTATGACATATTCATAATAACACATTGCAATAGAAGGGATTAGCCCATAAGTCTAAGGTATCCTTATGACCGCGAAACTTTCTCTTGTACTAATCTGCCTCTTTGAGAAAAGATAGTACTTGAGCAGGTGGAGCACTTGTTACCATATCGTATGTACCACCCTCAACCCATTTGGGGAGAGGATTGGAGTGTATTTTAGTGCAACAAGAACCATCTACATCAACAACCCTTTTACAAACCCTCATGTAAATAATCCATAGGCATTTTCCCTGGGGTGTTACCCAATAAACGACCATGCATTATAATTTTCTTGCAGGTGCGCTCCTTAGTATCTTCATTGTACTAAGATGAAACAAACTTAGGATAGAGACTAGTCAAAAACCCTACGCGCTGGAGTTGTATGGTTGGAAGTTTGGACGTTGCATGTGATAAGTGTATAATTACACTTATTATAACATTAATTTTATACAAAAAAACTGTAGTTTTAGTCATTTTGATATTTCATATAAAAGATTTCAAGTGGTATGTAGTTATTTTTTATGCAAATGCAGATACTAGGTAAATCTTGGGAGTAAAATGAGCTAAAGTGGAATTCTATGGAAAAAGAGTGAAAAAGGTGTAAAAATATGCGTGGAACTTAAAGATTTGTCTTAGGATCGAAGCTGTCGAAGATCGGTGAAGTTACAAGAAGAATTCTGAGTAAAACTCAATTCACGGTCGCGACAATCATTCGCGATCGTGACTTTTTTACTTCAGAAATAGAAGATTTCCAATCAAAGATTCACGGTCGCGAAATATGTATCGCGGTCATGACATGGATGGTTTTCTGGTATTATGTTTTTAACTAACAACCGCCAGATAAGTATGATCAACCACCATCATCTACTAACGAACAAACACCTATCAGAAGTCAACCAATCATGAAAAGGTGCTTATCCATTGTGGATTATATCAAAGCTTCTCAACCAATCACAATGAAGAGATGCAATCATTCACCAATGGACACAACCCTTCATTTTGATAGACGTAACCCTTCAAACTCTATAAATAGGGCTCCATTCCCTTATAATTTCTTGCAGTGAGACAGAGGGAAATTATCAGAGTGCATGAGAGAGATATAGTGTGTGTATAGATAGAGAGTTTGCTACGTTCATAAGCGTTAGCGAGAAAATGTTTAAGTGATTTGAATCCTTATGTCGATCACTAGATTTCTCTATATTCTCGAGCGATTGTTATATAAGTGTACTTGCAAATCACTTATCAATAAAAGTTTTTGTTCTTCAATATTCATTTGTTCGATATTCGCAAAGAATAGCATCCTAGAGGAGGTTCTGTATGGGCCTAGACCGAATTCAAAGCAGACGCAGGAATTGCGGGACTTGACGACTCCCATTAAAGAGTGGATATGGTTTGATCAACTTTAGCTTTCACTTGCATACCTTACAACTTTGCTTTGCTTTCTACTTATACTTTTTATTTCAAAGTTTATGATATGTCTATGTGTCATAAAACGTATTTCGTGCTAAGTCTTTTATGTTAATCAAGTTATATGCGTGGGCGTTTATTTTAAGAGTATTTTCGGGGTTAACAATATCGTGTATAATCACTAGATCTGTGATATAACACTATTTAGTGAGCCATCATTTTTGGAATGGTAACTTGCTAAATGTGGCTATGTGAGAGCGACCCGTACTAAGCATAGTATTGACATTGTCCAGTTTTATATAATAATCTTATCTCGTTTGATTTAGGATTAGAAAAGTTATTTCATGTGTTGCTCCGTGGTGAATCATTGAACATCTGCGTGTGTTGAATCGGGTTTGTTAGATTAATCTAGTGCGTCGTAACATCTTTGTTGAACTTCCATGTTTTCTTTGCTATACTTGTTCGAAATGAAAATCTATGTATTTAGAGTCTCTCATCTATCACATCTATATTTGCTCATTCTTCATTCTAACCCTCCTATCCAAAAATATCAATACATATTATTTTCTTTATCCTTTTTCCCTATTTGATATTTAGAGCTAGTCCTTCCCTGTGGGATGGTTATCTTTTAAAACACATCGCAACTATATACTTGTAGTTATCATCATTTTTATATTTGATAAGGGGTATTGACAACACCTAAATTTTTCGTGAACAAGTTTTTGGCACCATTGATATATAGCCGAATCTTGTGAACAAACTATTAAACTTATCAGTAGAAAAGTGGCGAACAACATGCTATGTGCTACACACTTATTATTGTACAAATGTCATACTAACCATGAATTTTTGTGCTGACACTTGAACGCACATACTCATGACTTTAAATGTACATATCATGTTATCATCATCGGTGTCACATACACTTAGGCATAGTTGACACTTTAGATTGTATCGCCCTAGGATAACATAAAACCACTTAGGAACATCACTCACCCCTTTTCAGCGAGATGTCTACTTGTCATCTTGCTATTAGCCTGTACATGGAAAACATACCTTTCTATTACTGCATGATGTCCACTTGACATCCGACACTTAGCTCGCGAAGGGCAATAACCTTTCCACCACATTACCCATGAGATGTCCACTCGACATCCAATTTACAGCCCTTCTGGGGCAATTATACACACCAAAAGCCCAAACGGGGTAAATACCTACCCAAAACCATTTTTCCCACATTAAAGGATATCCCAGTTGATGTCCTAAGCTAAGCCCACATGGGGTGAACTTATTTCAAAAATCCTACCTCACCAAATCTTCAAGGGTATACGCTTCATACCCGAATCATTCACCCACACAGGGCAATAATTCATGCATCACCACATCCCCTCAAATAGCGATGACCACACAAGCATCCGAAACTCCTCCCTAAATGTGCAAAATAACCAAATCATTCATTAGATAGCTACATACGGTAGTTGTTTCATTTCATTAGGGTATGTCACACCGCTTACCCGAAGTCAATTTGACCTCCCCATTCCATAAGACCTAGTCATAATACGAAACCTCAAACTTTTGACCTATTACCACACAGGTAGCTTGGTCACCTCGTATACATCATTCATGTTACGATATCACATAGGCATCGTATATCTAACCCTAGATATTGGATTTTCATCTTTTACCTATTTTCATCTTTACCTAACAACTAACCTATTTGTTCCAAATGGATTGACATACATCTTATTTCACATCATGGCATGCTAACCCCTTGTGAATGTAGCCATAACATTAAGCATCTCACGCATTCATCGCATCATGAATCATATCATGAATCTTACATGCACTGTTTAATCTTTTGCTTGTGTATTATAGTTTGGAAAAGGCCCGCTCATTGCCTGGTCCGTGTTTCTCCAATCGTGGCCAGTCTGGAGGGGGTTCCATACACTTACTCAAGTGAAGACTCAGGTTCAGACTCGGATTCAGTTCAGCGCATGTCGATTATGGCCAATCCACAAGGAGAAGGTGCAAGGTAAGATCACCCTGTCCTTATGGGACAAAATTCTTAGTAGTTGTCGGTGAGCTTCGAGATTATAGCTACCTTAAATGCCTTTACCAACAGCGAACAACTAGCATTGCTCATTTGCTAACACATCGGGAGGGCCCAGAATGCAGTGTCTAGCTCGGAGGTCACCCTCAACAACATCAATCCAACACAGGAACATCCTACCTCTCATGTAGTATCCTCAACTCCTACTGCCATTTATCAGTTTGGGGCAAGACAAAGTCAGCTGAACCAGTTTCAAATTAGTATTCCAGGTTATAACTTTGCCAGTCCTTCCCAATTCTTCCCTGGACAAACTGTCCAACCGGCATTCGCACCAAGGCCCTTCTACCAACAGCTTATTCCCACTTGGAGTACGTCGGTCGCCTCACAGCTCTAGGTACCTCAACTACCCATTTTTCATCATTTCCCCAGGTGCAACATAGCTCTTACCCAAACATGGGGAACGCCATACTCCAACAACCTGGCATGGTGGAATTATGGTAACAATTCTTGGCCACTCACGATGGTCACCTAAGGAACACTTACCTTGCACAACCGATAATCGGGGATGAACACAGCTTGCCCCCAAACTTCGTAATGTTCAGCATGAGAAGTACGTAGGATCTGGTGACCCACTCGCTCACTTGATGCATTATCAAACAGTGATGAGAGCATTGAGGGTCAGCGATCGAATGATGGCTAAGCTCTTCATCGTCACCTTAGGCCACCCGATCAACGAATGGTACAGCCACCTTCCATTGGACATAGCCATTGATTGGAATAACCTTGCTCAGGCTATGCTGGGGCATTATGGTTTTAACTCTTAGATAGAAACCACAATGCAACATCTGGAGGCTATAAGACAAAGGCAGGGTGAAAACTTCAAATCCTACTATACATATTGGATGGCTACACAAGTCTGGCTACAAACTTGTTTGACCTTATCGGCGATGATAACAAAGCTGTTGTATGGCACACTGCCGCCATACAGGAATAAATTTAGATCTGATGGC
>CATIWQ010651849.1:0-17511 GCA_949673415.1 Euphorbia schlechtendalii
TCAAATCATTTGAAACATTTATACCCCTGTTAAGTTCATCAATGAATTGTCATTTTTGTTGAATCTTTATGCATATGCTTATTTTGATTGCTTGCATGCCAATGGTAGAATGTCGCAAGTAAACATCCAAAAAAGACAAAAATAACAAAGAATAAAATAAAGAAAAATGAGTCTGCTGGATTGAAAACCTGAAAGGGCGGTCCAGGCAAAAATTAAGACAAGGTTCAATAGATTGAAAACCCGCAAGGGTGATCTATGCAGAAATTAGAACCAATATCAAATTCATCATCCTCTCCTTGGAACGGTACCTGACATTATATATACCTCCAACACTTCAGCCAAACAGCTTCCAAGAGATCATTGCTGACACAACGCGGGATCAATGATTCATCCAGACTTCCCTCAAATCATATCTAAGCTATGAACTTGAATCAAATTCAACGAACCCATGTTTGTCGCTTTGAGGAAGTCATCAATGGAATCCCCAACAAGACAAACCCTTGGGGAAACCATGCACCAATACAAGAGAAGGCTCCTCAATGGATGAAACCCACGATGCCTATAACAGATGAACATATATCATATGATAAATATTGTTCATGCATAAAAACATGCATACATTACATTCGCATTATGACATTTGCAGGTAAAAATGATGCCAAACCAAGGCAACACCATCCCAATATACAGGAACCTACAAACAAGATGATGGCCCACTCAAGCCTAAAGTCAACATTGCAACATCACGAAAGCCTCCTAAAATAACGGAGCAATTTCTAGGACATCCCCGAGTTTCCATTAAACTTATTTATTCCTCGTGTTTTAATTTTTGATAGAAGGGGCAAAAATTTTTTCTTCACATAAACTTAATCAAATAATTAAAACATTCATTATAAAATGTATTAACATTATACTTTTCCATGATTTGTTACAAGAAACAAGTCAACATCCTATTAAGGAAATTCAAAATATAACTGAAGAAGGAAATGTTTATCTCGATGGCTAAAGAAAGAAACAGTCTCATTTATCAACCTGAGAATGAAACGATTGCTGACTACAATAGGGATGTCGGAGAAAGAAACGGTCGACCCGCCTACAAGGGGCATCAAGTACCTATGGGATTCCGAAGAAAGAAACGGACAACCCTATGAAGACACAATGCCAGAAAGGAAGGCCTATGTCATAACCAATTGGGAACAAGAAGTCACCAGCCGCACCTGTCAGGCATATTCTCAATCCCTCCACTCTTTTCATGTTATCATACTGGTAATACAACAAGCGATGATCACACAAGAGGTAGCTGTGAGCACGAGATTTTGTACCAGCTCACGCATTCAATAATGATGGCTTTTCAGGATATTGATCCTCGAATCACATGATTTTTTACCGTCTGACGATCTTCAAAATGTTTGTCTTCCTCATCGTTGAATTTAAAATGACTTTAATTCAGAAATTAACTAAAAAATATAAAAATACACAAAAATTAGAAAACACCACCGATAACCAAATCCGGGGCCCACCTTGTCGATATTTAGCAAGGCATGGCTCGCCATAGGGCCTGGCCAACCTCGCCAGACTTTGGCGAGGCTCGCCAAGGACCTGACAAACTTGGCCAAGGTCTGGCGAACCTCGCCATACCCTGGCAAGGCTCGTTAGGAACCTGGCATCCTCGCCAAGGTCATGGCGAGGCTCGCTAGACATTGGCGAGCTCGCCAGACCTTCTGGTGAGGCTTGCCTCACCAATCTGGCGAGCCTCACCAACGAGTCTAGTGAGCTTTCCATACTCTTTGGCGAGGCTGGCGAACTCGCCAACGAGTTTGGTGAGGTTGCCAAACTTTTTAGCAACCCCGCCAAATTTTTTTTCCTTTTGTAGATTTTCCGGGATTTTTCTATAAATAGTCAAGTCTTTTTCAATAAAGGGGGCTCGAAAATTCAGAGAAAAATTCTGTCCTTCAGATAAAAGATACAAACAATAATTTCTTCTTTTCTTCTAACATTTTCTTGGATCCAAAATACTTTTGGATCCCAAATTTCTTCATCTTAAAATCAAATTTCTTCATCTTTTTTTCTTCAAATATCCTCAGATATTCTCGGGTCTAAAACAAATTTAGAACACGAGTTTGATTATCATTTGGATAAATAAACACTTATTTTCCCACATCAAACTACAAGTAAATCAAAACGAACGAGGAACACTCCCTAGGATCGAAAGGATACGCCGAAGTGGATTCATACCGCAAGGGTAAGCCTCTGAGTTCCTAGAACTGCGAATTCCAAGCTCATCATCTGCTTCATCTTTTTCTGATTTTATTTGTGGACCTAGGAATATTTTTTATTCCTTATTATTATAAATAATGTTGTAATTCTCTCCTTCTGCTTTTATTTCTTTTTAATTTTTGTATTAGAATACCCCTACGAAGGGAATAAAATATATTCCCGGATAACAGATCTCACCTTTTGCCATGCGGTCATTTTAACTTATAAAATTGACCAACATACGTGTAAATAAAAATGAACTATTTTTATTTAAATTAACAAATTTAAACCATCGATGTTTTAATTAGGCCACACGGGCCTCGCTAAAATCAAATCGAACATATGTGATATGCCCTGTCCTAACCTTTATGGATGCAGGTTAAATGTATATTTAGGATTTTATTTTTCCTTTGGGTATTGCACGTATTTTTTAGGAAATGTAATTAATATGGTAGCGGGCGGTTGCATCCCCTGATTTTTTAAAGCCTTGTAATTTTTATTTTTCGCATTTATTTTCCGCATTTTCTTACTGCTTTATGGATGGTTTATTATTTCACCATGTGGATGGTTTATTATTTTGCAATACATGAATCATGCATGTAATGTCTAAAAACGACCTAAGTGCGAATATGTATAACTAAGAAAATATGGTTTTCTGTAGATGTAATATAATGTGATCATATAAGAAATAAGCAACTTATCCCGGACTCGAATCTCTGTGTCTTAGTGGGTCGTCCCCCGGATGTTGAGCCTCACAGGACTCTAATTCCTTGAAAGAGCTAATCTAGGTGGTGACTCCACACTAAGAGATGGCGGATTTGGGTTTGACCAAATCTAAAATGTTTTCACTTTCTCTTTTCAACCTTTTTACCGGGTCCTTGACCCCGATGCACCTTTTTTTCAAACACCCCAGTTAATGGAGCCTCTCTTCCCCGCGCGCTCTCAACCCACCGCTCCATGTCGCCCGCTCCCAACAAGCTTCACGGTAAAAGGGGCATCCTAATCTTGAAGGCTAAGCCATCTAATGCATATGATTTTCTTAAAAATATTGTAAGCGTGGATTTAACTCACTTGATGACTTTTCAATACCCATCCAACATCTTTAAAAATTTTAAGTTTATGAAAAAGATATTCCCCAGTGGAGTTGCCACTAAGAGAGGACGACGTTCAACCAAAGCGGTCGCCGTCAGGCGCCGGCCCTGTGAGATGGGGTGTGGGAGTTTTCCCGATTGGAAAAAGATTGTTTTTTAATTTAAAGAAAGGAACTTGTTTGTGTGACAAGTTTAATGGACTCGAGATTAGAACCTCTAGCCTATGGTACTTAGAGTCACCACCCAGATCAGTTATTCCGGGAAAATTTGGTACAGCTTGGATCCGTTAAGCCTAATGATACCATAGTTCAGAGATTAGGGTATGGGATGAGTTACTTATTTCGTCGTTATGTGAGTTAACATTATTCCCATATGGAAATCACACTTATGATATTTTTATTCAATCTAGATGTTTTTGACTTATGTTTTTGGTTATTTAGCGTGCATGCAGAAAGTGGTAAATAAAATGCAAGAAAGTAAACACGTAGGAAAGTAAATGCCCTAATCTACAGGATTAATTACATCTTGGGATGGGGGATTTACAAATCGCCTATATACATCAATGTCTAAAAAATGTTAAATTTGATAAATGCGATACTCGAAGGAAATTAAACCCTAACATACATCAATCTTAAACTACCTGCATACACAAAGGTTGACACATGGGATATTCCACAATACAAATGTACCAAAGGTACCATATATGCTCGATTTGGATTTTGGAAAGAGTCGTGTGGTCGAGCTAAAAATAATGGAGATTTCGAAGTTCTTATTATATAAAAATGGTTCATTTTTATTTTCAACTATGTTGGTCATTTTTATTAGTGAAAATGCCGAATGTTATATTGTTGTGTCGGTTATCCGGATGGAGTTCCCGTCATGGGGGTCACCTAAAACAATATTTAGAAACATAAATATAGGCCAAATATGCATAAAATAGCCATTTTTTGGGTTAATAACGGAAATGATGTCATCCATATTATTACAGACTTCCCTATGAAGGGCGATATCGATATGGATGGGCCGAAGAGCTTCTGTTGCTACTCAAAACTTTAATCAACATATTAATATATTAATAAATCACATATAACTTCTAAATAACTACAATTTAAAAAGCTTGGTAGCCCCGGTGATGCATTTCCAAACTTAGAAGGGTCTCAGTGGGTCGTTTCGGGCCTAAACGATTCGAAACGAAGCAAAACGAAGCGAAACTGGATTCTGCAAAAGGCCATGTCATTAACAATATGAGGCCACATCATTAATGACATGGAAATTTCATTAACTACATGGGTTCATGTCCTTAACGACATAAAAATTCCAAACCTATAGAAAACACACAGAAATAGTATGAAAATCTAAAACTTCAAACGATCATAACTTTTGTTATACTTAACCAATTTAGATGATATTTATCATTCTAGAAAGCTCAAGATGTGTAAAATATGTTTATGTAAACAAAAAAATAAAAACAATTTGAAATCATACTACAAATCCCCGAAAATAGTTTGGTGCTAAAAAAGGAAAATAATCAAAAAGAAAATGAAACTTCAAAAAGGAAAGCATATAAATGTAAACACAAACTCTAGGAACTCAAAGGCTTACCCTATAGTTATGAATCCACTTTCTTTAAGGTCCATGAAGTCCTCCGGGAAGCTCTACTTGTTTCTTTTTTTTCCAATTTGGTGGTTGGTTAGGGATTTACCGAAAACCTTTGGAAGGGATTTATTTCTTGCGAAAGTAGATGTTTTAGAAGTTGTAGTAACCTTCAAATGAGTGATAAACATGTTGTAGACTCTCAATTCAAGTCTAAACCTCAAACATTGCCTAAGTGATCTCTAAACCTCATGTTTGCTTGAATGATCTCTAAACATCAAACTTTTCTTAAAAGATGAAAAAAACCTCAAATTTTCTTAGGAGATGAACAAGTGGACCCTTGTGACCCAAGTTCATGCCCTTTCCATGAACTTAATCTAACTAACCCGAAATCCCAAGTGTTGGTGATCAAATTTTAGTGTTTTGCTTAAGAACACAAGAAGAAATGCTCCCTAATGCTCTCTAGATCTTTTTCTCTCTTTCTTACCAATCTTTTTTATAGAAATTTAGTCTCCTTTCTTCTAAAACATTCAGCCCTCTCTTTATGGAGCTCTCTTCAATCCAAAGTCAACTCCCTTTTAACTTTAGGTCATGCTTTTAACCTTTTCTTTTCAACTTTTTACAAGATACCATGTGAAGATTTGATGTAAAAGGTCTTAGGTAAGGTGTGGGAAGTGGTTTTGCGGTGATCATGTCTGAGCATGTGGGCAAAAATCACTTTTCTAGTTGAAATTGTAGAAAATGCAATTTTTGTTATGCTAGAAAGTCGATATTGGTAATGACATTGCAATGTCATTAACGACATTACCAATGTCGATAATGACATTGCAATGTTGTTACTGACATCAGCCATGTTGTTGACGACATGGCTTCTTTGCCTTGGCTTTTTGTGCTAATATTACATAAAAAAGGTTAGGGCTCAAAGAAACAAAGCAAGCTAGATGAATTCAGGATTCTGTAAAAAGTGAAAAACTAGCGAGGAA
Source organism: Euphorbia schlechtendalii (assembly GCA_949673415.1). Lineage (NCBI taxonomy): Eukaryota > Viridiplantae > Streptophyta > Magnoliopsida > Malpighiales > Euphorbiaceae > Euphorbia > Euphorbia schlechtendalii. The sequence goes on from CATIWQ010651849.1 coordinate 5,924, forward strand.
AAAATAAATTACAGCTTCATCATCGAACTCGCGAGTCTGGAGTGAAATCCCGTGCTCACAACAACTCAACCTCTCTGAGAAGGCACCTGGGCACTAAAAACCTGGAAGTTAACCTCGTCAACTAAGTACTAAAAACCTAGAAGGAAAATCAACCTCTCTTGGAAGGCAACTGGGCATTGAAATCCTAGAAGTCAGCCTCGTCAACTAGGCACTAAAAACCTAGAAGGCGACTCAACCTCTCTTGGAAGGTAATTGGGCAATGAAAACCTAGAAGTCAACCTCGTCAACTAGGCACTAAAAACCTAGAAGGTGACTCAACCTCTCTTGGAAGGTAACTAGGCACTGAAAATTTGGAAGTCATCCTTGTCAACTAGGCACTAAAAACCTGGAAGATGACTCAACCAACCATAGGAAGAGGAATAACAACTAAAAACCTAGAAGTCAACCTCGTCAAAGTCATAAGGAGTGCGGCGATCTTCCATGTTCTAAGGTCAACTTCAACAAAGTCATGTCGGCCCAGGTTTGATTTCTATCCCTTGCTCTTTTTGTGTAGCCATTCTGACTTATGATAATAGTGCCTACACGAGGGGTAGCCTATGAGTATGGGATTCTTGGTCCCTCTCACAAAGCGATGATGAGAAATATTTTCACTTGCCTCTTTTGTTTTAGTGATCTGCTTTGAGGTTACAATGCATTTGGAGGAGATCCTTAGTCTTTTGAAAGTCAAAACCAAGCCAAAACCACCCAAAATCAACCCAAAACCGTCCAAATATCATCCAAAAAATAAAAAATATAGAGAAGAAAACCAAAAAATCCATATCCCTAATTGTTGCCCTGTTAAACCGGCCTAGACCGGTCTGATATTTCGGACCGGTCCATTTTGGGACCGATCACTGGTCCACTTAAGGACCATTCCTGGAATCGGATCGATGGCCTACCCCTTTTGGGGATCGGGATCAGTTCATTTTGGACCGGAACCAGTCCTCCCAATTGAGTCGATCCCAAGCAATCTGAACCGGTCCCGATTGTTTGGACAGGTCTCGACTAACTTGTTACCCAATCCAGAATTTTGACCCTCGACTAACCGGATCGAATGTTTTTTTCTATCAATTCTGAATTTTTTATCAACCACATTTATGCCATGATTAAATCTTAAACAATAAAATTGATAAATTGAGTCTAAAATAAATTAATTTCCAATGAAAGCATGCGGGGAACCCGAATTCCCCATTTTTAAATCAATTAGCAAGTGATTCACCCTAATCTAACTTATTAGCATGACTAATTGCATCTTTTTTTGTTAACTAACTGTAACCTTTGTGGATGTAGGTAGTCTAGGTTAAATGTATGATAGGGTTTTATTTTTCCTTCGAGTATCGCAATTGTAAATAAAAATGTATTTGTAGATCATTTGTATTTAGGATCATTTGTATATTACCCCTGGTTTTTATTATTATTTACCCTACCCCCTTTTAGGTTAGAAGCCTCATATTTACTTTATTATCTCTTTCTTTGATTTTTACCGCTTTATTTATATCTTTCTGCATGTGTATGTCTAACTCCAATATAAACCGAAAATGATTACAAATAAATCGAAATGTCTTAAAGGTGGTTGTTTGCTTGTAATTAAAACTCAAATAACGACGAAGTAGGTAACTCATCTGGACCCAAATCTCTCTAATATGGTGTGATTTAGGCTTAACAGATCTAGGATATACCAAATTTCCCTGTAGAGCTGATCCGGGTGGCGACTCTGTAGCAACGTAAGTGAGAGGTTTAGGCCTCGAATCTTTTGAAACTTTTCTTTTCTCATTTCACATTTTTTATAAAACCCCCACACCCCATCTCACGAGGCTCGCACCTCAAGATGACCATGCAGGTCCAAAAATGTCATCCTCTCACAAGGACTTAAAGAAATTTTTAGCCTCACCACCGCTACATAGACAACCGTGCCTGAAGAAACATTATACTTATACATCAGCACCTTTGAAGAGGCTTTAGGAATGGCATTGATAAGGGAAGAGGATAGTGAGAAATATCCTATTTATTATTGTAGTAAAGTTTTGAAAGATGCCAAGCTAAGGTACCCCCGGTTAGAAAAAGTTTCTTATGCGATCATTACTACGTCAAAGAAATTGAGACATTGATAAAGCAGGAGTGAATGAACAACCTAAATTCGGAAAGGTTAATCCCCTCAACCACCATTTCCATATAGGATGAAGAAGAAAAATGATGATAAGCAATTCATCGAATTCATCAACAAACTTAAAGGTCTGGAAATCAACCTCTAATTCATTAAAGCCATTACTCAGATTCCTAAATATGATAAGTTCATTAAAGAACTTTTATCTTGTAAACGTATTTTAGAAGGAATATCTAAAGTATCTTTAATTGAAGACTGTAGTAAAATAATAACTACAACAATGCCCACTAAACTTAAAGATCCAGGAAGTTTCACAATTCCATGTAAACTTGGAAACATTTCTTTTCCAAAATGTTTATGTGATCTTGGGGCTAGTATAAAAATTATGCCTTTATCGATCTTCAAAGAGTTGAAGCCTAATGATGAAGTTAAAAGGATAAATATGGTCTTGCAATTGGCCGACTGGTCTATTAAACGTCCTTATAGCATAATAGAAGATGTGCTAGTTAAAGAGGATAAATTTCCTTTTCCAACAGACTTTGTTGTGCTAGATTTTGCATATGATGAAAAGTGTCCTATAATCTTAGGAAGACCTTTTATGCATACTGGCAAAGCATTGATAGATGTTTCAAAAGGTAAAATTAGGTTAAGGATAGGTGACGATACTATTAAATTTAACATGGGTGAAGTTGATAAATATCCAATGGATGAAGATATATGCATGAAACTTGACTTAATTGATGCTTGCATCCAAGAGGTTGTTAAGTTAGATTTCATCCATGAATATGAAGTCGAGGGGTTGAAAAACTCCATCGATACTTAAATCTCGTACATTTTCCTAAAATATATAGTATAATATAGTAGTGTATTTTTAGGTACTATTGCAGTTTTTCAAACAAAAGAAAAGAAGAAAATATTTTAGATTTTGGCATATCACGACCACGAACTGTATCGCGCTCGTGATCAGTATGGTCTGAACTCTCTATTTCTATATAAGAGAGAGTCACGATAGCAACTGAACTTCATGATCGTGACCTGTTCTATTTACAAAGCAGTTACTAATATAACAACTATATTTTAACAGTTATATTTGATATATATCCATTGGAAAAGCAATTAATACCCTATTTTCTATATAAATAACCACTTTTCCTAGTTTGTTTTCATAAAAACTCTTTTTCATAATCTCAATCCTTTGCAAAAACAAGTTTTCTGTCTTTCAAGTCTTTGTTTCAAAATTCTTGAATTCCATTCTAATGGCACCGAAGAAACCAACATCATCAAAGAGGAAGAGCAAAGTGGTGAATTGACAAAAAGAATTTGGTTGTCCCATTCCAATCTATAGTGAAGAAGAAGTTGAAAGATACTTGAGAATCAAGAACTTCAATTTTCACGGTACGCTTTTCTACGATCTTACTTTTGCTATTGATGCTAGGATTCACGCTGAAGTAGAGGAGTATTTTTCACTGTTTGGATTGGAAACATTTATGAGTTTGCATTTTCCTTTTATCGAGGAATGGGTCCTCGAATTCTTGGCTACTGTTGCGGAAGATGGAAACTTTTTGAAGAGGAAATTCAGGATCGAGGAGAAGAGTATAAGTTCACTATGATGGATTTAATCAAATGGCTTGGTTTGGGAGAATATTTTGATGAGATTGAAAACGATGAAGATTATGAATTAACGGATGTTTGGACTGAGTTAACGGGATTGGATCGATACGATGTCAAAAACACATCCAATAAAAACATCCTAAGTAATAGCCTTCTCTACCTTGACAAGTTTATTTCCCAAAGTCTTTTCTTTCGACATGAAACAACTAAGGTGTCAATGAAGGACTTGGAAATATTGGAGTGCGTAGTTTCGTGGTTTCGACCAAAATTTCCTATGTATATGATAGAATCCATCACTAGTCTTACTACAAATAAAAAGGCTAGAGTTGGAGGGGTAAATGCAATTTGTGGGATAATTTTGGGGCAAAGAATCGATTACCGTACCCATATAATCCAAGGGAGAAATTTAATTTTATGGGAGGAGTGTATATAAAGAGAGCAGGGTTGGTTAAAGAAGAAGGAGGAAAGTTTACTTTTTTACCCTATGGAGTAAGGGTAAGGAAACTTAGACTGATAGATGAATCTACATATCTAGAGAACCAACAAGAAGAAGACATTGAACAAGTTCAATTCGAAAGTAGTAATTCAAGACAAGCCTCGGGATGTACAAATGATACTTACAGAGGAAAGTTCATGAAAGATGTCAACCAAGCATGTTTAGACATAGCAACAATATAACAAGATGTTCGTCAACTGATAAAAGCTAACATTTCATTGAACCACAAGTTAAATACATAATTCAGAATACAGAATTTGGAAATCTCATCGAGCCCTCCAAATTCAAGTTCCGATGAATAAAACGGGTTCAAATTATTTTTCTTTTATTTTATTTTCTTTTCAGTTGTGTGTTTTAGACTAGGTTTATATTTTAATAAAATGTTCCACAATGAGGACATTGTGTTCTTTAGTGTGGGGGGATGCTTGTAACACAATCCCGAAAAATCAAAGAAAAAATAAATAAAATGAAAAAATCAAAGAAATTTGAAAATTTTTGTTGATTTTTGTGTTATTTTTACATTATCCATACTTATACTATACTAACATTTGTCCAAGGTTATTTTGAGTGTTAGCTATTACAATTTTGATGTTAGTGCAAACTTCGGACAAAATTTTTGTTTCAAATTTGAGCGCATGTTGAATTTGAGCGTTATTGGCACAACATTTATCAATTTAGCAAGGATGAGTGGTGAGTAACATTCGAAAGCAACATTCCAAGTAAGTTTCAATTTACATTTTAATACAACATGAATTAGTATAAGTTGTATAGTTTTAGTTTAATGCTAACGATAAGTTTAAGTGGAGTAATATCTAGTAGTATTCTTACTATGAGTTTTATATGCAAATCTCGAATATGTCCTATAAGTATTGAGTTTGTTTAAAGTATTAGGAAACTATAGCCATCATACTTCATTAATCAATAAAGGATGAGGGTATTGAGAGAAAAAATCAAAAGAAAGAGAGGATAACAATGAGTTATGCAAAAGGTGAGGAATGGTATGGAGTAGAAACTGCAAACATTCATTGAGTGAAAAAAAAGAAGCATAGCATGAAAAATGGGTGCAAAGTACAAAGTACTTCAAAAACAGATGCTTAAAAGAAAAAAAATGAGAGAGTGGTATGGAGCATAAAATGCAACCACTGAAAAAATGGGAGAGAGGTATGGAGCATAAAATTCAACCACTAATAGTGTTTTAGCATCCTAGGTTACCTAAAAATATGCTGAGAGAAAATTATTCAAAGTGTGCTTTCTATGTCCTTTATACTTTATACTACTATGCTTAAGAGAAGGAAATATTCGAGTATGCATATAACGCTTATATGAATATGCGATTCGGTTGAACCTCCATTAAGGGCAAAGGTATGCAACTAGACTATATGAATTGCACATTACTAATTTGTAGGAAATTTTGGACTTCTACTTGAATCTTATGCAACGTGGGAATGTGGTACTCACTACAATAGTCTTTCGCCAAAAAAGGTACAAACTTAGATAACTAATTTATACACTTATGTTGAATTTACCTTGAGGACAAGGAAAAAGTTAAGTGTGTTACACTTATTATCATGATAATTTTACACATTAAACACTATAGTTTAAGTCATTTTTATACTTCATAAAAAAGATTTCACGCGGTATGTAGTTGTATTTTAAGCAAATGCGGGTACTAGGTAAATCTTGGAAGTAAAATGATTAAAGTTGGATATCTATGAAAAAAGAGTGAAAAAGGTGCAAAAAGATGCATGGAATTTAAGGATTTGGTAAATGATCAAAGATGTCAAAGATCTGTAGAAATCGCAAAGAGGAATCATGTGAAAAAAGGCATGTCATGATTGTGACACACATATCACGATCGTGACTTGTTAACTTTCACAACAGAAAGTTACCAACCAACTATTCACGGTCGTGACAATCATTCACGATCATGACCTTAACGGTTTTTTGGTCAACTCTTCTCTTCTTTCAACCATCGGATAAGAACGATCAACCGCCATCAACTACCAAATGAAAAGATAACTTTTGGAAGTTTACCAATCATGAAAAGGTGCCTTTCCATTGTGTATAAGATCAAACTAATTAAACCAATCACAATGAAGCGATGTAATTCTTAGCCAATGGACACAACTCTTCATTTGGATAGATGCAACCCTTCGTACTCTATGAATAGGCTTCAAGACTCAACAAATTTCATGTGGATTATGTTGTGTCGCATAGATAGAGAGTAAAAATATCTAGATTTTGCTACGTTCATAAGTGTTAGCGAGAAAATGTACAAGTGATTTGAACCTTATTTCAATCACTAGATTTCTCTACATATTCGAGCAATTGTTGTATAAGTGTAATTGCAAATCACTTATCAATAAAAGTTTTCATTCTTCAATATTCGTTTATTTGATATTCACAAAGAATAGCATCCTAGCAGAGGTTCTGTACGAGTCGAGACCGAATTCAAAGCAGACGCAGGAATTGCGGGAATTGATGAATCCCATTAAAGAGTGGATACGGTTTGATCAACTTTAGCTTTCACTTGCATACCTTACAACTTTGCTTTGCTTTCTACTTATACTTTCTATTTCGAATTTTATGATATGTCTATGTGTCTTAATGTGTATTTCGTGTTGATTCTTTTATATTAATCACTAGATCTGTGATTATAATGCTGTTTAGTGAGCCAAAGTTTTTGGAATGGTAACTTGCTAAATATGGCTATGTGGGAGCGACCCATACTAAGCACAGAATATTGTTATCCAGGTTTATATAATCATCTTAATTCATTTGCACTAGATTTAGAAAAGTCATTTCATGTGTTGCTCTGTAGTGAATAATTGAATATCTGAGTGTCTAGAACCGAATATGTTAAATTAATCTAGAGTACAAAATATCTTTGTTGATTTTGCATGTTTTCTTTGCTATACTTGTTCATAGGGAATATCTATATTTTTTATCTTCTCTAATCTTTCATACATTTTTCTATCCATCCGTCATTCCAATCCTCCAAAATAAATTACATTATTTTCTATTTTTCCATTCCTCTTGTTAATATTTAGAACCGGTTCCTTCCCTGTGGGATCGATATCTTTTAAAACTACATCGTAACTGTATACTTGTTGTGGTCACCATTTTTCTATTCAGATAAGCGGTATTGACAACACCTGTTCATATTTTGAACTCTTATCTTATCGGTAGGAAAGTGGGAGACAAGATTTTTGGCTTCTTTATAAAATATAAATCCTTAGAGTCAGTAGAGTCAAAACCTTGAGAACAAGTTTTTGGCGCCGTTGCCGAGGAAGGCAAGTGCGTTTTAGAGATCAAATTACCGCAGAACGTGAAATTATATTTTACATGTTATTTAGATTTATTTTTATTTATTTTTATTTTACTATTTATATTTTCTTGCTATTAACATATTTTTCTTGCTTATTCATTGAGTTTTCTTTCTAGCATGTGCATTCCAAGTACGCATAGTTTGGGAGAAAGTTTGGCGTCTTGCGAATCAGAAATAGAATGATTTGGTAGGACAAGGAAATAGAAAAATAAGAGATATGTAAGAAGGATGGCTGATGATCAAGAACGAGTTGAAAATCCAGGTCCAGTTCAACCTCAACCAAGGCTATTGGATTATATCATTCCGACCATCAATTGTAACAATCAAGGAATTGCTAGACCGCCAATTGCAGGATATCAATTTGAAATAAAACCAGCATTACTTCAAATGATTAACAATAATGTACAATACTATGGTCTACCTAATGAAAATCTCAATTCTCACATTGCGAACTTTTTAGAAGTTTGTGATACTTTCAAAATGCCCAATGTTCCTGATGAAGCATTTAAACTTCACTTATTCCCATTTACACTTCGTGATAAAGCAAAAGTTTGGTTGAATTCACTACCCCCAAATTCAATCACTACTTGGAACCAATTAGCCCAAGCCTTTCTAACTAAATATTTTCCTTTAGCAAAAACCGCAAGAGTCATTAAAGAAATCACTTCCTTTACCCAAAAGGATAGTGAATCCTTATACGAAACCTAGGAATGTTATAAGGAACTTGAGCGAGTTTGTCATCATCATGGTTTACCTCAAAATGTGATTCTTCAAACTTTCTACAATGGAATAAATCACGCAACCAGAGGAGCGATTGATGCTATAGCCGTGGGATCTCTTATGAAGAAAACTTGTCAAGAAGCTTTTGATCTTTTGGAAGATTTGGCAAGTAACAATAGTATGTGGCCAGTGGAGAGAGCACAAGTAAGTATTACTAATCCTACTCATTCACATGTTGTATCTACATCTTCTAGTTCAGTTAAAAAGGTCAATGAATTAGATTCTATTTCTGTTATACAAGCATAAATATCTGTTTTATCTAATAAGATAGATAACATGCATATAAATAAGAGTAACCCTTTGACATGTGAAAATTGTGGACAAATTGGACACAATGCTTTTGAGTGTAACTTTAACCCATGTGTAGGAAAGCAATTAAGTTATGTTCAAAGTCAAGGGAATTCTTATCGCAATAATGGAAATAACTATAGGAATTCTAATTGGAAGTATGGTGATAATCAACAAAAGAATTATCAAGGTGCTGATAGAATAGGGAAATTAAAAAGTAAGATAGACAAGTTTCTTGAAGGAGTTTGTAATAAGCAATCAGAGTCTGATGAATGTTACAAAAAGTTAGAGAATAAGATGGATCAAATGTTTAAAAATCAATCATCTTCCATTCAAAATTTGGAATTACAAGTTGGTCAATTAGCGACTGCTATTCCATCTAGAGGAAAAGGCCATTTACCTAGTAACACAGAAGGAAATTCTAAGGAAAATGGGCATGCTATGGCCCTTCGTAGTGATAAATTACTAGATAACCCATATCCTTTAGGTATGCTTGCTAATGATGTTGTTGAAGTTCCGGATGATTATCTGAGTAAATCCAATGATAAAGCAGGAGTGAATGAACAACCTAAATCCGGAAAGTTTAATCCCCCTCAACCACCATTTCCACATAGCATGAAGAAGAAAAATGAGGATAAGCAATTCATCAAATTCAACAACAAACTTAAAGGTCTGGAAATAAACCTCTCATTCATTGAAGCCATTTCTCAGATTCCTAACTATGGTAAGTTTATTAAAGAACTTTTATCTCGTAAACGTAGTTTAGAAGGAATATCAAAAATATCTTTAACTAAAGACTATAGCAAAATAATAACTTCTACAATACCCACTAAACTTAAAGATCTAGGAAGTTTCACAATTTCGTGTAAACTTGGAAACATTTCTTTTCCAAAATGTTTATGTAATCTTGGGGCTAGTATAAACCTTATGCCTTTATCGATCTTCAAAGAGTTGAAGCTTAATGTTGAAATTAAAAGGACAAATATGGTCTTGCAATTGCCGACCATTCTATTGATGTGCTAGTTAAAGTGGATAAATTTGTTTTTCCAACAGACTTTGTTGTGCTAGATTTTGCATATGATGAAAAGTGTCCTAATCTTAGGAACACCTTTTATGCATCCTGGCAAAGCATTTATAGATGTTTCAGAAGGTAAAATTAAGTTAAGGATAGGTGACGATACTATTGAATTTAACATGGGTAAAGTTGATAAATATCCAACGGATGAAGATATATGCATGAAACTTGACTTAATTGATGCTTGCATCCAAGAGGTTGTTAAGTTAGATTTCATCCATGAATATGAAGTTGAGGGGTTGAAAAATTCCATCTATACTTAAATCTCTTACATTTTCCTAAAATATATAGTATAATATAGTAGTGTATTTTTATGTTTTTTTCAAATAAAAGAAAAGAAGAAAATATTTTAGATTTTGGCATATCATGACCACGACCTATATCTCACTCGTGATCAATATGGTCTGAACTCTCTGTTTCTGTATAAGAGAGAGTCACGATCACGACTAACCTTCGCAATCGCGACCCGTGCTATTTGCACAACAGTTACAGCTGTAACAGCTATATTTTAAATGCTATATTTGATATATATCTATTGGAAAAGAAATTAATACCCTATTTTCTATATAAATAACCACTTTTCCTAGTTTTTTTAATAAGTGTATAATTACACTTAATATCATTTTAATTTTATACACTAAACACTATAGTTTAAGTCATTTTTATGCTTCATATGAAAGATTTCACGTGGTATGTAGTTGTTTTTATGCAAATGCAGATACTAGGTAAATCTTGGGAGTAAAATGATCGGAAGTGGAATCCTATGAAAAACGAGTGAAAAAGGTGCTAAAAGATGCGTGGAGCATAAAGATTTCGCTTAGGATCAAAGCTGTCAAAGATCGGTGAAGTTGCAAGGAGAATTCTGAAGAAAAATGCAATTCACAATCTTGATAATCATTGGCGGTCGCTCCTTGTTCTTCTTCAAAATAGAAGTCTTCCAATCAAAGATTCACGATCGTGATATGTATATCGCGGTCACGACTTGGACAGTTTTTTTGTTTTATCTTCTTAATTGCCAACCGCTAGATAAGCATGATCAACCTCCATTAACTACCAATAAAAAGACGCTTATCAGAAGTCAAATAGTCATGAAAAGGTGCCTATCCATTGTGGATTAGATTGAAGCTTCTCAACCAATCATAATGAAGTGATGCAATCTTTCACCAACAAATATGACTCTTCATATGGATAGACGCAACCCTTCAAACTCTATAAATAGGGTTCCAAACCTTACAATTTCATGCATCATATTGCAGTGATACAGAGGGAAAATATTAGAGTGCATGAGAGAGATATAGTGTGTGTATAGATAGAGAATTCGCTATATTCATAAGTGTTAGCGAGAAAATGTTTAAGTGATTCGAATTCTTATTTCTATCACTAGATTTCTCTATATTCTCGAGCCATTGTTGTATAAGTGTACTTGCAAATCACTTATCAATAAAAGTTTTTGTTCTTCAATATTCTTTTGTTCGATATTCGCAAAGAATAGCATCCTAGCGAAGGTTCTGTACTGGCCGAGACCGAATTCAAAGCAGAAGCAGGAATTGGGGGAATTGATGACTCCCATTAAAGAGTGGATACGGTTTGATCAACTTTAGCTTTCACTTGCATACCTTAAAACTTTGCTTTACTTTTTGCTTATACTTTCTATTTCAAAGTTTATGATATGTCTATGTGTCATAATGCGTATCTCATGCTAAGTCTTTTATGTTAATCAAGTTATAAGCGTTGGCGTTAATTTTAAGAGTAGTTTCGGGGTTAACAATACCGTGTATAATCACTGGATCTGTGATATAAAGCTATTTTGTGAGCCAACATTTTTGGAATGGTAACTTGCTAAATGTGGCTATGTGAGAGCGACCCG
>CATIWQ010651857.1:0-12239 GCA_949673415.1 Euphorbia schlechtendalii
GTTTAACCCAAAACTCTAAATTATCATCCACACACCAAGAAGTACCATATTTACAAAATTAATCAAATAACATACCTTATTTAGAGAATGGGTTCGAGTTCGATGTACTCAATCACGTTGATCGGAAAAATAGAGAAACGAGAAATTATAGATTCTACGCTTCAGAAAAGGGGGCAGTTGTAAAACCATGAGTCTCCGATAAAAATTGATAGCCAAAATATAGAGAATTGTTGTATGCATTATGTGGTGTAAGGCCACTTCCAATGGTGACCGGAAATCCTCAAAATGGGGAATGACCATATAGTATATCCTCAAAATGGGATTCCCCATATACCTATATATGGGGAACCTCATTTTAGGGAATAATTATTATATTAATAATTTTTTTAGTTTTAATTTAATTTAATGTGTTTAATATTTTTTTGGTTATTAGGAATAGATTTGATGTAAATAAATTAATATAATAATAATAAAATATTATTACTTTATTGGAATATGAAATGGAGAATTGAAAATGAGGAAGATTGTTGAAGTAAAAATACTGTGGATTCTGTAAAATGGGATTTGGGGAATGGAAAATGAGAAAAATGTTTCTAACTTCTAACTCCATCAAAATCACTCAATCGTATAAAAAGATGGGATTGACAAGAAAAAGAAATCCGAACATATTGGGAGGTGGAAAACGTAAATAAAAGGAAAGGGCAATCTGGTAATAACAAAACTAGCGCCTGTTATAATATAATGCCGCCCCCTCCTTGAACATTTCAAGGTCACTGTTATTTAGATTTTAGGATGTCTTTCTTTTTGAAGGTTTGGATCGATGTATCATTTATTTGTGTAGGTCATTCTATTCAAATATTATAATCCTTTTCCCTTCTAAAAAAGATTTTAGGATGTTCAACAATACCTTTAATTGTTTGATATTAATTATTTCAGAATAACCATCAATATTGGGTAATAACAAATAATAATAACAATTTTGGTTATTTAGGAAACATAAAAAAAATCATATCAACCGCTTGCGACAATTGCACCAGTTATTTTACTCGTTAGTAATAGTAGTATTAACCGAACTAGATTCTGTTGTTCTATTCACTAACCATCTTGTCCTGTCTCGTTTGTCTGCTTGTAAAAACAACGGCTGAGATTCCATCTGTAGCTTTAAATACAATCAATGGCCCCCATCTACTCTGAACCAAACTTTTAAATTACAAAATAATCCAACCCCCCTCCCCTCATTTGGAAATGCCATAAAAATTACTCACATTTTTGAAAAACAACTTGTCTCTCTTTCTAGTTCAAATGAACCAGAACAAGCAAGCCTCCTCTTAACTCTACTCTGACATTATTACTTTACAGCCCCTTCACATGTAAGCTCCCTCACCCCCTTTTCCCTTTCTTTATTGTTCTAAATAATATATTCCTTACCATCTCTTGTTTTAATGTATGATCTCTCAATCTCATGGTTTTATTTCTTTGCTGCAAGATTTTTGGAAATTCATTTTTGCATTTTGGAGTACTTTATTGGGTTTATTTTGTTCTTTTTGTGGGTTTAAGAAATAAGGTTCTCTATTGTGTATTGGAGAAGTAGAGGGTGAGTTTTTTTTTTTATTTTGGTTTATTCATCGAGTTTAGATTTCTTTTAGCACTTTTATTTTAGCATTTCCTTTTCCTTTTGCCCTTTTATTCCAGCTGAAGTGATGAGTTGCTTAGATTGCAATTTTGTGGGTGTCCTTTTGTGTGTCATTTAAGCGAAGGCTACTAAACTGAACTCATGTTTATTGACTAATATATCATATATGCTTTATCCTGTTTTTGAAAGATAGCTTCTTTCTGGTGTCTTGACACATAGAAGAAGTAATTTGGTGGGGAAGTGGTTGTAGAAATCTGGGAAAAAAGCTTGAAGTTGAAAAAAATGGTTGGAACTGCAACAAATGGCAGAATGAGACAAGCATTTTCAATAGTAAATGGGGAACAAGACCTAAATTCAGGGAGTGCTCCTCCCAGCAATGCGGGATCCGAATATGGTGGGATTGAATTCACTCGGGAGGATGTTGATTCCTTGTTGAATGAGAAAATGAAATACAAAAGCAAGTTCAATTACAAGGTTTGCTAATTATATGTTGTTACACTTTTTTTTGAATTATGATTCAATCAATTAAGAGCAATCTCATACGTGCTATGATGCCTTTTGTTTTGCTTTTGTAGGAGAGATGTGACAATATGATGGATTACATTAAAAGGCTACGCCTTTGTCTGAGATGGTTTCAGGACCTAGAAGCTTATTACATGTTTGAGCATGAAAAATTGCAGAATGCTTTGGAATTTAGCGAGACTCAATGCTCCGAAATGGGTATGTTTGCTCCTTTCTTTCTTTTTTATATATATTTTGGTTCCTCAATTTATGCTAACAGAAGATGCTGTTCTTGCTTATAGAGCTAATGCTGAAAAACAAAGAAGAGGAATTGAATTTGATTATTGTCGAGTTGCGAAAGAGTCTTTCTTCTCTACAGGAGAAAGCTTCCAAAGACGAATCTGAGAAAAAGGTGAGGAGATATATATTTAACTTAACATTCAGTGTGATAAAAATTGTGCATTTGTTGATTTTTTGTGCTCGTAACACCAAACAGGCTGCGGTGGAATCTCTTGCGATAGAAAAAGAAGCCAGAATTAGGTTCGAGAAATCGCAAGCTTCCCTTGAAGAGGAGCTTGGAAAGGTTCAAGGAGAGCTTCAGAGTGCTAACCAAAGGGTAATGGAAGAGATGAGATTAAAATGCAAATTTATAATGGACCTGTTTTATTATTTTACAATTACTTGAATTTATGTAGATAACATCAGTGAATGATATGTACAAGCTGCTGCAAGAGTACAATTCAAGCTTGCAACTTTACAACAGTAAGCTTCAGGCCGATTTAGACACAGCTCACGAAAACGTTAAACGAGGCGAGAAAGAAAAAGCTGCTATTGCGGAGAATCTCAGCAACTTGAGGGGTCAATTCAGTTCATTGCAAGGTCAATATACTTCATGCAAAGTGAGTTCTTTTTTTATTTTATTTTCTTCCCCCCACTTCTTTAGTAGATATATGTTCATGAAAATTTAATCAATGTTAAAACTGTATTAGGCATCCCTGGACGAGGTTACGAAGCAGAAGGATGCTCTATTGTCTGAAGTTGCATCTTTAAGGGTAGAATTTTTACAGGCGACAAATGAACGAGACCAATACCAGTCTCAGGTGCAAGATTTAATTGCTAAAGTGATGAAATGTGAAGAACTAGCAGCAAATTCCAATGATCTAGAGGTTTGCCTGTAATTTATATATTCCCTCTGCTTGTTTTTTTGTTCAATGAAATTCCGGTTATGTCTTATGACGATGCTAATTTTTCTTATTTCCAGGAAAAATGCTCGATGCAAAACGAGCAGATAAACACACTACAGGAGCAGCTACAGGCTGCCCTGAATAAATTACAGGTATTTATGTTAAATTTTGAGCAAAAATAGCTTTGGTTCGAATCTTTAATATTGCCAAGTGTCTCAGGTATCTGACATGTCAGTATTTCAAACAAGAACTGAGTTTGAAGAACAAAGAAAGCTTATAAGCGAGTTGCAAAATCGCCTAGACGATGCGGAATATAAAATTATAGAAGGAGAGAAGCTCAGGAAAAAGTTGCACAATACAATCTTGGTAAAAACTGAATCATGCTATTATCTGTTCTCTGTTTATGTAGAAATGGATATGTAAATTGGTGATCAAAGTTACATTGCAGGAACTGAAAGGAAACATACGTGTATTTTGCCGGGTTAGGCCTCTGTTGCCTGAAGACAGTAGTCCCACTACTACTTCTGCCGATACCAAAGTCGTGTCTTATCCTACAACAATGGAAACTCTTGGACGAGGCATTGAACTGCTGCAAAACGGTATATTAGTTGCAGATTTCCGTTTTCTTAGGCCAAATGCATCATCATCATCCTTAACTTCGCAAAAATGCACCATTTTCCCTCAATGCCACGTGTCAACTTCTGGTTTGAGAGAGAAAATACAAAATGGCATATTTGAAAAGTCAAACCAACCAGATTATGACACGTGGCATTGAGGGCTAAGTGGTTTCCTTTTGCCAAGTGAGGATATCTGGTACTTTTGCTAAGGTGACATCCGGCTTTTGGGGTAACGATGCATTTGACCTTTTTTTTTTAACTCAGTATTCAAATCTGACTACTTCGTTTTCCGTTTAGGACAAAAATATGCTTTCACTTTCGACAAAGTTTTTACTCCCGATGAACCACAAGAGGATGTTTTCGTCGAAATTTCGCAGCTTGTTCAAAGCGCTCTCGATGGTTACAAGGTATTCAAGTTTTTCTTTTCCAGTTAAAAAGGTGGCAGTATCATATGATTATTTTTTTTTGTTGCCCAGGTTTGCATATTTGCTTATGGGCAAACAGGTTCGGGAAAAACTTACACGATGATGGGAAAACCGGGTCAGAAGGGATTGATACCCCGTTCCTTAGAACAGATATTTCAAACTCGGCAGGATCTTTTGTCGCAGGGCTGGAAATATGAACTTCAGGTTAACAAATATTGATTTTTACAGTTTTAGCATCTCTCATTTTTGTGATTCCTGTTGTTATGAACCGATACATGTGAAAACTACTGCAGGTATCGATGCTAGAAATCTATAACGAAACGATCCGTGATCTGTTATCCACAAATCGAGATTCTTCAAGAACAGAAAACGGGTCTAGTGGTGGGAAGCAATACGCAATAAAACATGATGCCAATGGGAACACTTATGTTTCCGATCTTACAGTTGTCGATGTTTGCAGCCAAAGGGAAGTTTCGTTTCTTCTCGACCAGGCTGCTCACAGTAGGTAAGTTTCATTTATTTTTACGAAAAATGTTACCTGCCTCCTCTGTTTTTTAGTAGCGTTCTTACACATTTCACACTTTTTAATAAAACAATGAACAAGGGTATGCAAGTATTAATCTACCCTGATGGTTTACTTTTCCAACCCAAACTTTGCATTTATTACTATGTAATAAATAAGGTATACAATGAAAATTTTAGATGGATTACTATTTTGGGTGTTCATATTATGAGTATATGGAGTACTGAAAAAACGGAAATAATAACTCAGGTTTTGAAATGAACAATAATTTGTTGGGTTATGCTTGTGACAGGTCAGTTGGGAAAACCCAGATGAATGAACAGTCATCTAGAAGTCATTTTGTTTTCACACTACGAATCTCTGGATTTAACGAGGTAATAATAACACATTCTCTCTAGTAATTTTCCCTCAATTTTACTAAATGTAATTCTCAATATCGCTTTTTATTGTTCAGAGCACGGACCAACACGTACAAGGCATTTTGAACCTCATCGATCTTGCTGGGAGCGAGCGTCTTTCCAAGAGTGGCTCAACTGGGGACAGATTGCGAGAAACTCAAGTAATTTATTGCATCCTTTAATTCTTACTCTATGCATTTGGTAAATCACACAAATTTCTTCATTTCGAATTCTGCGAATTTTAACAGGCCATCAATAAGAGTTTGTCATCTTTATGCGATGTTATCTTTTCGCTGGCAAAGAAGGAGGACCATGTTCCGTTTCGAAACTCGAAGCTCACTTATCTTCTTCAGGTAATCGTACTTATATGCTAATATATTGTTCTCTGTTACGTGTTCTGATTCGATTACAATGTTCATTCAGCCTTGCCTAGGTGGAGACTCGAAGACGCTGATGTTTGTGAATATCTCTCCTGATCCTTGTTCGTTGGGCGAGTCGCTTTGTTCACTCCGATTCGCTGCCAGGGTCAATGCATGCGAAATTGGAACTCCTCGACGTCAAACTCTTGTTCGTTCTTTGGAATCTCGCTTGAGCTTGGGCTGATTTTTGTTTTAACGGAATCTTGATTTTATTGTATCATCTCCATCACGAGTATTGATTATAGTTCAGAAAGTGAAGAGTCATTCTAACCTGATTTCATCGTAACATGTATAGTGAAGAAAGCGTTGCTTACGAAATCCTGCCCAAGCCCTCTCGAAGAATTTAATTTGTAGGGGCTCAATTCATGTTATAAATTTGTATTATATGATGACGATGAGTGTAAACCAACCGATATGATTTTTGATTCATAAACTATTCTCATGCACCATTTTATGCAATTTTCTGAATTATTAGACCTATAATTCAAGTATCATACATTAAAGATCATCAAATTAGAATTCAGACTGCAAAAACCTTTCAGAGGCCAGGGATTCTTTCCATGACTTCCTGGAGAAGCACTTTTGTTCCTTGATAAGACGATTCTGTCCTTGGCAGGTTTTTCTTCCTTGACGCGTCTTCAAGCTGCCGATTTCAGCAAATTCAATAATATTACCTAATCTAACAGAAAATATTCAAAATCTCCAGGTTGACTTATAAATTTTGAATCTACACTTACCTCCTCGAAATTGTCGAACAATCTGTTGGCTAAACTGGTAAGAGACGGCTTATCGTCGACAGGAGCAGCTGAGATAACTTTGTCGAAATCGTAGTACATTGGAGTTGACTTAATTCTCAAATACCTCCTCACATAATTAAGGGTATCTGGTCCAATCAAATCCTCCATGGCAAGAAGATCGAAAGCATATTTCTTAATCCTATACATGCTGCCTTGGATCCCGATATCGGGGGAAAAAAGTCCCTTCTTCAGGAACGAACGGGTACCCGTTTTCTCGTTCGCAATCGCTGCGTCCCACGAACAAACAAACAAACAAACAAACAATGCATTAATTAACACTAACTGAATAGGATAAGAAGAACAAATGCGAAAAGGAGGTTACGGTTCTCAAGACGGGGTGTAACGTCTAGCGGGAATTCCGTTCGCCAGAAGCCGTTATCTTCGGCGAGAGAGACTCCATTGCTTGAGTGGGTAATGAGGGATATCGAGGCGAGGCCTAAAGCGAGTCTCCTTGTGGTTTGGAGTGGATTTTGATCTTGTTTTCGGGGTAGGCATGCGGTTGTCTTTGGTCTAGTGTTGGTTGTGAGTTTTGGCAAGGGATTGAATCTGGCGATTTGAGCCATTGGAGAAAAAGCAAACCGTGTTTGGATTTGTTGTTCAGTTATAACTGTTCATGCTAGTATTGGTAACTTACTACTGACCATTGGAAAGATATCCATATGGAGGGCATTTTCGTTATTTTTTTTTTGTAGTTTTCTGGATTTTAACGTTTTGAGATTGTCTTTTGCATTTCATAGTTTTACTATTCAGAAAAATTCTGCAAAATTCAAAATACTTTTAAATGTATAATTTAATCTTTTGGTTTTGTTTTCAATTCATAACCGCTTAAATTCATATAGCAGAGCTACAATAACAATTTTTACATTATAGGATGAGTTTGAGAATGATTTCTTTCACAATTAGGAATTTTTTTTAACTAAATTGGCACTAGAACTCAACAATCCTACTGAAAATATTATCAATTAAAAAATGTGAAAAATTAGAAAACCAAGAAAAATAAAAAGAAGTTAAACAAATCAGAAATGTTCCATATTATAGCTATCGGTCATAAACTGAAGTACAGCAACCAAGAGCAACAGCGGAACCACCCAAGCTCAGAGTGTCACTTAGTGAATTGAGGATTCGACAAAAGCACGCAAAGGTCCATTGCAATAGACAAAGTGCTATAATGTTCGCTAAGAATCAAGTTTACCATGCAAGGACGAAGCAATTCGATGCTTGTTGTTACTTCATACGAGAGCAACCTGAAGATGGTGGAGTTGTCATCTAGAAGATTCGGACCACTGAGAATCTAGCTAATATGTTGACAAAGGCAGTAAGCTTGGTCAAGTTCCAATATTTTTTGAACTTGATCAATACTGTCAAAATTTGAAGATGAAACACTACGCAGGATAAGGGATTGAAGATGGAGATTTGTGAAGTTTCATAGTTAACAAAGTCCACATTGACAAAGTAAAAAAAATTAGTCACGTAGTCATTAAAGAGTTAGTCAAAGTAAAAATGGATTAGTCAAATTTTCGATAATAATGACAAAATTTTGTGTATACATTTACCTTCTTCATAGCTTTTTGTATTTTTCTCTTGTATTTATAATATTTCTCTTGGTGAAATATTAATTTAGTAGTATCATAGGACGTAGAGCATAATTGATTAAAGCTCGTTAAAATTTTTGTGTTTTTCTCTATTTGATTTTTTGACATAAAAATTTACAAGTTGCTCCCGCGCATTATTTAACTCGTACTGTGGTTCAAAGATTCAAAATGTGATTTGGAGAACTTGGCTCCATAATTGAGACTTCATTTGAATATCAGTTTCTGACAAATAAATTATCCTAGGCGAAACAAAAAAGTTGTACCCATTCCATTGAAATATTTGTATATGTAATATAGCACGAAATATATTCTAAGAAATTTTAAATAAAAATATGTGTAACACTAGACAGAATAAGTCTACAATTTTTCCATTCAATTTGTCACCACATTTCTGTCTCCAATAATTTTATGTACAAAATATTTTCATAAACAATTCAGACACTAAAATACACATGTGATTATATAATTTTTAATTTTAAGTAAAAAATAAAACTTATTCATAGAGTACAAAGAAAGCCACGTCAGCTGCTACATCAGATAAAGGGATTTATGAGGTAATTTTTTCAAAGATAAGAGAACTTGAAGATCCTTTTGAAAGATCAAGGAGATAGCAGGTAAAATGATAAAGGTGGAAGAACGAATGATGCATCTAAATTTTTATAATTTTATAATTGAATTAAATATATATATATATATATATATATATATATATATATATATATATATATATATATATGTATGTATGTATGTATGTATGTATGTATGTATGTATGTATGTAAAAGATAATAACTCAATAATAAAATAAATTAATTACTACGATTAAATTAAGTAATTTATTATATATTATTTTTTTTAAGAAAGGATAGTATATATTAAACTTATAGCAGAAGGGTAACGCATTCAATAGGTAGTAGTATATTATTATTGTTTAGTCTTTCGGATATTAGATCATACAAACGCAATAAAACCTAAAATTATTAGAACAACTACTAAACCATAGAGCTCCAAGGGTGCACATAGTTACTTTTCATAATGCATTTTAATTAGAAATTAATAGACCTTTTTCCGGCTTGTGAATTGTTGTAGAGAATTGATCAGGATGGAAAGAATATTGCTTTTAAACAACAATTTTTTTTAAAAATCAAAGATACTCAATCCATCTACTGAATATTATCATTTTAATTAATTCACGGTTTTTAATATAACGACTAACCGAATAAGGTGATTTACTAGTTTACCTTCCATAAATGTCATATTCAATTTTCAAGATTATTAATATGTTCAATAAAAATAATTTGACCTATAGTCTTCTCTTGGTATTGGAGATTAGAATATAATTATCTTGGAAGTTGAACAAATTAATAAGGGTAGGAATGGAAAACTTGGAAAAAAAATATCTTGGAAATATAAAATGATAATAAAAAAGAGACAACGAAATCCTTCTAAAATGACAATATTTAATAGACGGAGGGAGTAACTATTTGTGGATTTAATGACTAATTCTTTTGGTGATTTGCAAACATCTCATAGGATGAGATGGTTGGATTAATGATTTAAAGTTGCTCCGTAATAAAAAGCATAGATCTTTTAAACAATAGTTTATGATTGATAAAAGAAACATTTATTGATATTTATTATGTTAAATTTAAGTTAAATAAAATTACTCTCTGATGCTTTTTTGTTAAAAAGATTTTGCCATGAAAGTAAACACTATAAAGTATTAGAAGTATATCAATTGTTGTTTGTGGCGTTGGAATGCATTGGTAAAAACAATGCATAAATGACTAATTATTATTTAATATTAATAAATTATAAGAAGAATGATATCATTCTCTCAATGAGGGAAGCAATTAAAGTCCAATTAGAGAAGGAAATAGAAAAAAAAATGTCCTATTGGGTAATAGAATTATTGAGCATCATCACTTGCATTATTATAAAAAATGTTTAATATTAAACTAAAAATGCTAAAATGCCCACTCCTAAATGGTGGTCGTCACTTGTTGTGCTTGCATTCCTCATGGAATTGTTTTTGTCCTTTTTACAGTTTCTTCAAACTATTTATTAAAATTGTTTTTGACACATTAGATAATGATTAATATAAGTTTGACCGTAACAATTAGGATTGTTTGATCAATTGAATGATTATTTCGTGAAATATGAAAAAATGAATGCACAAATGTTATAAAGATGAATAGCTATGTTATGATTCCTACACCATGTAGAATTAACTATTTTGTCTTTCTACGGATTCCAAACAAATACTCTATCATTTTTCATTCGTTTTT
Source organism: Euphorbia schlechtendalii (assembly GCA_949673415.1). NCBI lineage: Eukaryota > Viridiplantae > Streptophyta > Magnoliopsida > Malpighiales > Euphorbiaceae > Euphorbia > Euphorbia schlechtendalii. The sequence goes on from CATIWQ010651857.1 coordinate 10,376, forward strand.
TTCCAATTTCACAAAATAACAATGCCGCAACTAAACGAGCCCTTGGTGTTATTTGAAATTGAACACGTTTTATGTTGTTAGTTCAATTCGCCATCTACAATATGAGCCATACTAAGATTGGTATTCAGCCAAAATATTTACTTTTGAGTATGTTAAACAAACAAAAATATATTATTTACAGGAATTACATGTTAAACAAAATCAAGGTCTGTTGAATTACACCAAAAAATCAACAGACCGTGATTTGAAGAAATTTTTCAATATGTACCATTTCGAAAAGTCTAATTACAAAACATTGGGAAGTTAAAATTGTGATTGTTTATATGCTTAATTACCTTGAATTGAAATGTTAATGAAATGATAAATGATGATTAATTTGTAATATATATGATTCGTTTGGTTGACGGAATGATTATTCCGCGGAATTATAGAAAAACGAATGAAAAAGGTTAAATTTGGTAGAGAGTTCGTCTGAAATCCGACATATGAGAGAATAAATATTCCTAGGTAATATAGGATTCATAGAATATTTATTCTGCTTTGAAAGGAAGGAATAGTCATTTCGAGAATACTATAAAATCTAGGAATAACTATTCTCTTGATGTCAGTAACTAGACAAAATCTCTACCAAATTTGACATTTTTCATTTGTTTTTTCATTTATTCCGCGGAATAGTTATTTCACAAAACAAACGCGTTCATAAGTAACAATATAAGTATCCAATAGGTAGAAGTTAAGCTTGAAGTATTTAAACAACAACTAACTGTAGTGGTTTAATTGGCACTAAAAGATAATTGCATATATCTCCCATTCAAAATTTGCTGTGTGTTAGTTTTTAACTTCTTTTAAGATTCAGTTTCTATTTCTGATGCGGATTAATCCCAAAAACGATCGCGAAAAACAATCAAATAAAGCAGTAAAAGCAATAAACAAGAACACAAACGATTTTTACTTGGTTCCTCCCGCTTGGACTTAATATGCCAAACTTTTAAAGGAGTAATCCAAGGATCTTAAGGTGAGAAGCTTTATTGAGTTGTAAATCGGTACAAGTCTTTACAGAGATTACCAAGAGAACTTAAACCCTAAGAACTCTAAAACTGAAAGAGTAAAGCAGCAAAAAAAACAGAAAATACATCGCATACAGAAGACGGGAAGAGAAGAGAGTATACATACACAAAACTGTAACCTCCTAACAAACCTTGCATCAAGCCGTTGAGAGCTCAAGAATCAAGCGCTAGAGAGTGAATCATAGAAAAGCATCAGAGGGTTGAGAATCGCCAGAAACGCCTGCGGCAGAAGAGTTAGAACTGAGTGTTTTTCTACTGAAAAACCCTCAAACAAACTGACCTTATATACAACCCTAAATGCACCGGGCTTAAACAACTAAATGGGCCAAAACGGGCCTCACCAAAATACAGACATATAAAGGAAGGTGCTTTACAAATACAAGGACTAAACTCAGGCAAATGGACACTAATCCTAACAATCTCCACCTTGGCCACCTTGCCTTCTCCAAATAAAGCCTCTTCAAACCTTATGATCAGTAAGAACTTCTTGGTTGCTCCAAAGTCAGGTTTCAATGGCACTATTTGACTCAGAGTCAAACAATACAACACCTAGCCTGTTCAAAGCATCTTGAAATTTTTCAACAGAAACAGTCTTAGTTAGAATATCAGCAGGATTAACAGAAGTATGTATTTTCTCAATGTTAACACAACCATTGGCAATCACATCTCTAACAAAATGCAGTTTTATATCTATATGTTTTGTTCTTTCATGGTAAACAACATTTTTGCACAAATGTATAGCAGATTGTGAATCACAATTAATTTTAACAACATTCTGATTAATACCAAGCTCAGAA
>CATIWQ010651923.1:0-17725 GCA_949673415.1 Euphorbia schlechtendalii
CATTTAATTAACGAAATTATGAGATAGTTTATTTACAAAAACTTACCAACTTTAGCTAACATTATTTGAGAATAAAAATATATATTTTTTAATAGTAGGAATCATTTTTTACCAAATTTTGTTGACGAATGTTGAATTTGAATCTACAACTTCAGTTTTTTTGAATGATGAGGTTCAACAGACCAAAATCTAGTATGTAATATGCACAAAATCATATACTAACAAATAACAAATGTCGGCATATGCTATAATACACGGACACTCCTAAATTAGGAGTGTCCGTGAGTCGGACACGTGTGCGACACGGACACGCTTCGGACACGTGTCCGACACTCCAACTTTTCAAGCAACACGCCATGTCAGTTTGTCAATCCCGGACACGGCTTGGACACAGCGAGGACACACACATGACACGTTTGAGTTGTTTCTCTTGTTTTAAAGTAGGTTAAAAACGTTAAACAGAACATTCTTAAAAACCATTCATGCCACTTCTGTTTCTCTCCAACATTCATTCAAACACTTGCTTATACTCCGACGAATCCTCCTCCGACCACCTCGCCGCCATCAATTCAACCTCCGGCAATCTATTGTCTTCGGCAGCTTGGATTTTAACTTCTTTCTCTGCAGTTCTGCTGCTATCTTTGCTGAAATTGGCAAGAATCTGTTCCTCTTCTTTTCTTTCTAATTTCAAACAAATTTTGCTCACAAAATTACTTGAATAGTTGGATTTATTTCCTCCTTGTTTTGTTGTTGTGTGCTTTTGAGCTTCTATTCCTTCTTTTTCCTGGGGTACAGTCAGTTTCGTTATTCTATTTGGGATTTTCTGAGATTGAGAATTTTGAAATTATGGCTCAATGAGGAATTTAATTATTTTATTAGGGGTCTAGAAATTAAGGGTGTGGAATGTAAGTGTTGATAGGAATTTCTTTTTGCATACTCTGCAACTATTTCTTCTTGACATAATTAAATTAGATAATAATTAAAAAATTCCTATGAATGTTTCTCTTATTTCTCTTGATGAGCCGAGAAAATTACATTTTTGAATGAAGATGTGGAGAATGCAAGCTAGTTTCATTAATTATTTACTTATTTTGGATTGGTATTTTGTTGTTTTGTAAGACTAAATGATTGTGGGTCATATGAATGTTTGAATATTTACATAATTGTAGACTATTTTACATTTTTACGATTTTTTGTAGTCGCCGTGTCCCGGCCGTGTCCAAATGCATATTTTTTGGAAATTTGCGTGTCCGTCTCCATGTCGCTTCGGACACTCAAGGTGTGTCCGTGCAACCTAGGGCATATGAATGAAAGATAAGGAAAAATTAACAGGACAGTGTCCAACACAAGCTAAGTTATTATGTAAGTTATATATACAGGCAGATAACGTATCCGTGGAAGGTAGAGCGTCGGCATTTGGAGTACTATCCGGCATTATAATGGCTTCCTTTGTTTTCGGAACCTTACTCGCTCGTTTCCTCTCTACTCATCTCACCTTTCAGGTCCATGTCTTAACAACAATAGTTGAACCAAACATTTCTCATGCAAAAGCTTTTTTTAACAATTATGCATGCATGCAGGTTGCAACATTTATGTCAATGGTTGCAGCTGTATATTTGAGAATATTTCTCAAGGATGACACTAAAATTGACCTAACTCAACCAATCTTGAAAAGTTCACCTACAATAACAACAACTTCTAAGAAGATTCCAAGACTTGGGGATGTTATGTGCTTGTTAAGGAGTAGGTAATTAATAAATTCTCTTTCAATTATTTTTTTATCTTTGAAATTAAAAGTAATTGATCAATGAGGTTTTGCAGTGTAACATTTTCACAATTAGCAGTGGTTGCATTCTTTCAAGGTCTCTGTGATGGAGGCCTTCAATCTTCTGCTATGGTAATATTTAATTACGGGCAATTAATTAATTATGTTATTATGAATTCAGAACTCCCAAGTTAATTTTGTTTCAAATCGGATGACGTGGCAGTATTACTGGAAGGCTCGGTTTCACTTCACTAAAAATCAGTATGCTGACTTGTTTCTTCTTATTGGTGCGGCTGGAATGCTATCGCAGGTATTTCACGAGATATTTTGCTCTGGTCTTGTTATATGATTGACACGTCATAAAAATTAAAATTCCGAATTTGCTGTGTTTCATTATTACGTAGTGTAGTAATTATAAATGGTAATAAAATAAATATGATGGATAATGTTGCAGTTGATTTTGATGCCACTGTTAGCACGTCGGGTACGAGAGGAAAAACTACTGTCAATAGGTCTATTTATGGGGTTCATCAATGTAAGAAATTCATTTAAGTCACAATTTTTTGTCTTGTTAATTACAGTTTGATTAATGATTTAATATACTTATGCTGGTGCAGATGTTTGTTAACAGCATAGCATGGTCAAATTGGGTAATTCTGTTTCCTAATTGATTAAATAAATAATATGATAGAAAGGCAATTTACAAATAATATTGGCATGCAGGTTCCTTATGTTGGTTCTGGTTTAGCTGTGTTTGTGGTTTTGGGTCCTCCATCTGTAAGCACTTTCTTTTTTCTTTCTAAAATTAAAAATTAAAAATTAATTAATATGTGTATTAGCTACTCATTCTCATTTTTATATTTTTATTTGTTTATGGTTCTTACAGTTACGTAGTATTGTATCCAAACAAATTGGTCCTAATGAGCAGGTAAATTGTTTTAAAATATTATACGTATATATCAACTAATAGGACCATTGAGAAATTAAAATAACCAATTCATTTCATTTCAGGGGAAAGCACAGGGATGCGTTTCAAGCATAAGTTCGGTTGCCAACATTATTTCCCCGTTTATTTTCAGTCCTTTGACAGGTATAGTAAACTATAACTTAATAATAACATTTTATAACAAATAAATCAACTAAACAATTCTTTTTTTTTTTGGTTTGATTTGTTAGCTTTGTTCCTATCTGAAGAAGCGCCATTTAATTTCCCCGGATTCAGTATGCTCTGCATTGGATTTGCATCGGTACGTGCCGATTGTTATTAACTTACTATATATACATGCCATTTTTTTAATTTGCAAAAATTTAATTATACATAAAATTGCAGATGATTGCATTTGTTCAAAGTGTGATGATAAAAGGGAATGAAAGTAATAGTATTTCAACAGAGGAAGACAGCAGTAACAGCATGGACGTGCCTTAACTTCCTCGACAGATACTTCATTATTATAGCTTTCATGTTTATATGTATAGCTTTTAGAAAACAAACAACTTTCCTATTTACACCATATACCGCACTAGTTACGTTAGAAATTGTTCATCAACTTATGAACTGAATTTACTGATTTAACAACTGCCATTAGAAATTATGTACAAACAACCTTATCGAACCCTGAACAAACTAGACTGCTAGGCATCGACACTTTTCTTCCTATTGTTTCAACGTTGGGTAAAAAAGGGAGTTGGTTACTTTCTACTATTATATGAATTTGAAAAAATAAAAAAAAAATAACTGCCTGGAATACCACACATGAGAATTATAATGGATTAATTTCCCTTTTGCGGTCTGTTTTATAATTCAAATGTTTTCTTGGTATCTGACATATTAAAATTACTTATTTGGTGCTTGATGTATTTACTTTTTGCTTATTTGGTACCTAATGTGTTCACTATATGCATATTTGGTAATCTATTTAATTTTAAAGTGCGAACATGTGAAATAACTATATTCTCATTTGGAGAATGAGTATGTTTCGTTGATCGTGCATAAAATTTCCGATGCTCAATGATCTCTTAAATTATTTTACTAAAATTTGACATGTTAGGTACCAAATAGGCCGGAGTTGAATATATCAGACACCAAATAAGTAATTTTAATATTTTAGATACCAAAAAGACATTAGAATTATAAAACAAATCCAAAAAGGTAATTAAGTCGAATTAGAAATTACAGAAGAATTATTACAAAGTTCAGGTTGAATTAAAAACTAATCAAGGTTTTTGTAGTGAAGTTGTGGCCATTGGAGCTACAGCTTCAGGCATCCACCATGTTTAGTGCACTCCCTCAATAATTCATTCTGACTATTCGCGAATGGTTAATTCTTTCCTAATTTTTTTACTCCATTCTGTGCTCTAGACAATGAAGTGAAGGCAACAAAAAATATATAAATATGTCTAACAAAAAGTTGAATTTCGTCAAATCATCTTTCAAAATGTTGGGTCTTAAGCCGAAGAGACAATATCTTTCCATTTGGAAGCTACTATAGCAAGTCAAGCCACATCAATCAAAATAACAATTTTTAACTGGATTTTTTGTTTTTCTTGCACAATCTCTGATTTTCAGGTTTGTTCGAAATTCACACATTATAGGGCTCTTTCAGCTTCAATCGCATAGCATAGTTGTCAAAGGCACGCCTCGCACCAGCCAGACTCATAAAAATTTAAAGGGACGCTCCAGGGTTGCCCCTAGGCAAGCTTGACATCATAATTTTTTAAAAATATTTGGCGTAAGTTTAAAGTTGAGGAGAAAAAAGTAATTAGGAGACAAAAAATTAATTTCAGTTGATTAGTAGTTCATAATAAAGACGATTTTGATGTTTAGGAATTATTATAATAATCTATTTTGATGTTTAGGAATTATTATAATAATAATCTATAGTTTAATGGATTTCAATCTATATGATGAACTTTTTATTGCCTTCATGATTTTAAGCGGTGTTTTAAAAATCCCTGCATCAGCGCTGCCTAATCGGCTCGCACTGGAAAAAAATTTTAAATGAAAATTCTCCTGATTTGTCCTGCCTAGGTCTGCCTAGCCCGATTTTTAAAGCACTGCTTTTAAGACTTAATATAATTTATAAAATAAATTTAGTTAGTGCGCCCAATGTGCACCTGGAATGCGCCTAACAATTGCGCCTTGCGCCTAGGCTCCAGGACCCCTCGCGCCTAGGCTCCAGGACCCCTCGCGCCTTGACTACTATTTCACATTGACAATTAGCAAAAAGTATCCAAGGAATCTAAGGGGAACTGTTAACCAAAAGTCAAAACAATAGCATATGTCAACAAGTAATTGCCAGAAAGAGATGTAGATCACATTACCTAATAAAAACTACACTTGGTTAGGCTCCTCAACCTTATACAGCTCATGTAACAATGGCAGCCATCATATTTACGACTTTACAGATCTCTCTGCATCACTATCAAATTTCTCAAGTGTCTGCCTTTCTACATCCAGAGCAAAAATATGCTGCTCGAATTTCAACTGCTGCTCTTTCATCTAGCTCCTTTATAACGCGCAACAGATCCTTTTCAGTTTGACCCCAGAAACCAATCTCTTAAAAACTGAAGTACTGGTTTGATACATTAGCCTTATTATTGATCTAAGACTGTTCAATTAGTTAATTCAGATAGAACCGATTAACACTCTTCTCATTTATAAACATCGCTTGAATCCGCTAATTTGGCTAAGCATCGAGGATTCCTGCTGCCTCTTTCCAGTTTTGGCTTTTCTCTCTGCATCTTCATAGCAAAGTTGAAATGAACAAGTTACCAACACCAATATTTTTGTCAGCTCACGAAAAAATTGTGTAAATTCAGTTATTACTATGACGAATCTACCCAACTCAATGCTGCTTCCTTCTTGATATTATTCCTTTCCATCATCGTTCTTATTCCCGATGCGTTTTCCCACTGCCCCACATCTACGTACATGTTGTACAACAAGACATAAGGAACCGAACTATTGGGTTCGACTCTCATCATTGCTTCAGCCGCAACTCGAGCCATCTCTACATTGTTATGGACCCTCGAAGCGCTCAGTAACGCGCCCCATACAGTCACGTCAGGCTCGATCGGCATGCTTTTGATCAAATCTAGGGCCGCTTCAAGCTGACCGTTCCGACCCAAATTGTCCACAAGAGAGGCAAAGTGTTCGATCCCGGGCTTGATGCCGTTTTCAACCATGGATTTAAATATATGACAAGCTTCATCAACTAGTCCTATATTAGCACAGGCATTTAAAACTGAAATATAGGTCACGTAAGTCGGCTTTACATTGAAACTTGGCATTAATTGGAAGAGTTCCAAAGCCTGGGTACTGTAACCATTGGATGCGTATCCTGCAATCATTGAATTCCAAGATCTTACTTGTTTATGCGTTTTCATATCGTCAAACGTGGAACGTGCCTCGTCTATTACCCCGCATTTCGAATACATGGTGATGATAGCATTATTTAGCGGCACGTCTGGAATAACGATCTTTATTATCAGCTGGTGGATTTGCATCCCTAATCGTACATCTGCAATCCCAGATGAAACACCGAGAAGGGAAGACAAAGTGTGTTGATCGGGTTTCTCTCCTTCCATCTGCATCCTAATGAAGAGCTTAATTGCCCCTTCAAAGTCTTTGTTCTTCTCGTATCCAGCAATGATGGAATTCCATGAGATGAGGTTCTTGTAGGGCGTTTTCTGAAAGAAATCGCAAGCGCGTTGCAAATTACCCTTTTGGGCATATCCGGAGATCATTGAATTCCATGAGACAGTATCTGGGTTTGGCATTTGGGAGAAGAGATTTAAAGCCTGTTCCATATTTGAGGCGACAATGTATCCATTAATCATGGTGTTCCACGAAAAAGTATCTCGTTCTGTCATTTGATCGAACAGTTCCCGGGCAGAATCGATATCTCCAGCCTTTACATAGCACATGATCATGGTATTCCAAGACATTACATTTCTCTCAAACCTTTCTCTTCCTTTATCACGGTAAAATGGAATCTGATCGAAAAGATTTCGAGCATCACTAACCCTTCCTCTCTGGCCATAGCCAGCAATTAGAGTGTTATAAGCTAGCAGTAAACCCTCGTTCCCACTATTAGTTTTTCCATATTGAAGCAAAATTCTTGCAGATTTATCCAATTCCCCGTTCTGAATAAGTCCTGCCACAAGAGCATTGAGAGATGAAGCGTCCCTTTGTGGCATTGTCTCAAAAAACGCAATTGCACGAAGCACATTCCGATTGTGTAAAAACCCTGTGACTATAGCATTGCAGGAGATAGAATTTCGCTCTGGCATTGCATTAAAAAGGTGCAAGGCCTCCTCCATCATCCCATTCTTAGCGTATCCGTTGATTATAGTGTTCCAAGAGATGCAATTCCTCTCAGGCATTCTATCAAACAAGTAACGTCCCTCTTCTATAAATTTCTTCCCTCCACATGATACGTATCCTGAAATCATCAAATTCCACGACACAACATCTCTTTCAGGCATTTCATCGAACAGTTTTCGGGCTTTGGTTACTTCTCTTCGATTGACATAGCCTGTCATCATTGAATTCCAAGTGACACTGTTTCTTCGCTCCATCTTATCAAAAAGAGCTCTAGCATCATTGATCCGGCCGATTCTAACGAAATACGAGATCTTTTTATTGAGTGTATACAACTCTCGGTCATAAAAATAGCGGTCTGATGATGAAGTGACGAAAAAACAGCGCTTTTCCGCCCTAGCAGAAAGCTGGAATCTAAATTGAAGCTTTCGATTGCATAATTTGAACATCTTGAAATTCAATCGCCGGATCATTATATCAGAAGGTTAGAATTTGAACCCACTGAACTTCGCACCCTGACGGTTTTAAATTACGGCACTATGAATCAACGTGGCTCTGATTTCTTTGTGTGATGTATAACAAATTTGTACACGATTGTATAGTTACACGTATTATTATACTTCTTACTTAAATTCTTTTATAACTTATAGTAGTAAATTATAAAATCATAATAGATTATGATGTAAAAGTTCAAAATAATAATAATTATTATATATAATATATAATAATTATATAAAATTTATATTTATCGGACATGATTTAAATATCAGTACGAAAATAATTTTTTGTTCATAATTTTCAGGCTTTAGGGTGTTCAAATTGATCCAAAATTGTAGGCAGTTAGAAGAAGAAATAATTATTTATGCATGTTGCTGAAAAGTGAAAACTAACCATATATACAAGAAGAAAACTAAATACAGTATTTCCGTAGTAGATTACGATGTACACACTGATTAAATGAACTATATACACACTGATTAATCAAGTTTAATTAAGAAGGTTGAGAAGAGGTTGAAGGAGGCAAATTATTGGCATTAAAATCACGAGGAAATAGCACGTATTGTAGATCAAGTTCCTTCAATATTTTTACTATTTCATCTATTAATTGAGCTCTTCTTGTATATCTTTCTCCCATATCTTGATGATTTATTCTATGTCTCATCCATACCGCCATTTTCATCTTTTTCAAACTTGCTAGTTCCATTGTTACTACTTCCGGACCCGGATACCAATGCTCTTTCTTTCCTTCTATGTAACTGTATTCGTTTCATTTATTTCGTTAACTTAACCAGGTTAACTGGACAACAGATTCATTCAAAGTAGTAAATTACTAAATGAGACAATATTTACCTTATAATTCTTTGTTTCATAAGAGAAATTTTTTCGATGGGAGTGGAAATGTGAATGAAGAACTCGATAGCGTCGCCCATGTCAGGACTACGGTAGAAGTTGCCGATGGCCTTCGTTGCGAGAACGCTGTTGTGAAATACAACCTTTAGATTGTCGCCTCTTAGGAATATCGTCGTTAGGATATTCATTTCTTCCACCGTGTACTGCATTTTTTACGTTTCGCAACATCATTCTAGTTATTATACACAAGTTACAACATCATAAATAATCTGACAAAATATTGTCTTAAGCGCCAAAAATGTTGCCACAATGGAAATGACCAGTGTTATTGAAACCGTACCGTATCGGTCGGTTCAATCGGTAAAACCGGGTACATGATCGGTTTGAAGTACTATACCGGTTTTGAAGAAAACAGCATCCTATCGGTAAAATACCGGTTAAACCGGTATTTAAAAAAATTTCAAACTTTAATTTAAAAGTTTCTCATTCAAGTTCTTTGCTTTTATTGTTACGTCTCCTTTCAAAATCAAAATAAAAAAAGTAAAATCCTAAAATTGATAAAGATTTGTTAGAATTAAAATTTGAAAATTTGTTAAGGATATTTATTATTTAAATACTACATTATTTTAAAAAAAATTCATTAATCCGGTATTACCACCGGTAATACTGGTCATACCACGTACCATTAGCTTCACCGGTATCGTGTTCGATATGGTATTGATAACATTGGAAATGACAACACTTTTGCCAAAAAAAAATAGAGAATAGATTTCTTCTACCTTGCATAAAGTCATTTAAGCAACACATTTTACTATCTCTAGCAACTCGGAAAACATGTTGTCTTAGGTGTAATACCAATGCTTTACACCCATTGGCAACTCATTGTGATGGTTGCCATAAACATCTAAGTGTTGTAGTTAACAGTGTTTTAGACTCGGTCTGACAAGTCAGACTAAAAAACCCACACTCAGTGATAAAAACAAGTCAGGTGAAATAAAAACCCACTATATAGTTGGGATTCAAATTCCCTGATTTTGGAAATCCAAAATCAGGGTGCATTTGAAATCTGGACCATCCATTTTGAAAATGGACGGCCCAGATTCATCAGAATGCATCCTGACTTTGGATTTCCAAAGTCAGGGAATTCAAATCCATATAGTTGACATGATTATACCCTGTTGATTTGACCGGTTGAATCATTGACTTGGAGATGATTAATGGGTCAACTAATAAATAAATTTGTTATTTAATATTAAATAACAACCTATTAAAATTTTAACATCAAAAGTTTAGACAATTTAAAGCTTTAGTCAAGTTATTTTTATGAGTTTTTACTTTTCTCTATTTTTTTTATTTTAGTTTCAAAAATTTCCAAATTCTACTATCAATCATTTTTTATGCAACTTTACCTTTTATAAATGTACAAAAATGGTTTTGTAAATTTTATAGTTGAATTTAAATCAAGACAACTAGTACGTAATTATTTTGTTTTATCCTTTTATTATTTACTTTTTTTTATCCCGTATTAACTTTATTAAATTTTTAATGTAAAATATTTATATTCTAGCTAATGAATCGTTAAAATTATGTGTAAATATCATAAATTCTTAATCTAAAGTAGGTGTTACTACACTAATTTAGATATTACTTTTTGTGTTTTACTATACCAGATTTTTTTGCAATAAAACATTGAAAATCATAAATTTAGCATATTTATATAGACTAATTGAACTCATGTTCAATCATAGTAAAATCATCGATCCTTGACCCTCTGCCTCCACCAGTTCGAGGGGCCTGGCCGGAACTGACAATCATGACATTTAACGATCGTTTACTTTACATTGGCAACACTTTTGATACAAAAAAAAAAGAAGAAAGAAAAGTACCTGCTCGCCGTCAATTTCACAGCGGTCACCGACATCGAAAGGGTGGATTAAGAAGAGGAAGATAATGGATTCGAACAAAGTCTTTGCAGTGTTTCCGAAGATGAAGGAGACGACGAGAAACTGTGATCCAATGAAGAACACAAACTTGCTTGTTGCAATTCCAAGTATGACTAGCCATATCACTAAAATTATAACACCAACCAACATTTTGACCACTTTATGTAGCCTGTTCACTGCTGTCTTCGTGTCATTCAATGTTAGAGCTAGTGCTCTCCTCTCTCTAAATGCATTCACCTACGTATTATATATGTTAACTTGAATTTTACATTGATTAATTTCAATAATCTAATCAATGTAGCAAGTTCAACTGTACTTACCACCCAGTCCTTTAGAGATGATTTACTGATTCTTCGTGTTTCTGATGCTCCTTCAAAGCAACTCATTGTTTTCATTGCTTCGTCTTCTTGCATAAACCGCAACAAATCTTGCATGTAGATATGCCTAAGATGATATAATTTATCCAGTTTTATTGATCTTGTACCAAAATCACTGTCAACTGTCAAGCATATTTTGTAATTCAAAGCTTATAGCAACTCTGTGTTATGCCTCGAGTTATTTGAGAATTTTTCAATTTGTATTGTAATATGTATAATAGTTATTATTGCTAGTGCAATAAAAATCTAATTCAGTTTTACCCTACCATAGTTATTATTGAGTTTAATTAGTGTTTCTACCCTAGGAGTAAAATAATTCGAACTCGACAACTAAAAGGAGTATTAAATTTGGCAGTAAAAAAGGGGTTTGCTAAAAAGTGCAAAGGTTGATGCCAATAGGCACTTTTAGCTATAAATTTATCCAAGTTTGGTTGTAAACTACATATAGTGACAACTTTGCACCATCAATGTACAAAAGTTTTTTTTTTGTTGTCAACAAATATTTTTTTTAAAAAATTAAGTGGCATTTTATCAATTTATCAATTACGGGGTTTAAATCCACAACCTCATACTTCTTGATACATTTAATTGATGCAAAATGAACATTTCGGTATCATGCAAGTTTTGAGTATAATGTATAATGATCTTTTTTGGAAGCAGCTTATATTGTTGCTAAATGAGCGCACTTTTTGGCTACAACTAATGAATTGCGGCTAAATGATTAATTCATTTTGTTTCTATATATAATGACACCTATGTGTTTTGTTTCATGCAAATCTTTCGATCTATCAATTTTAGTAGTATATTCATCCAAAAAAGCTTACAAGTAAAGGGATAAACTTACTTGCAGCCGGGGCGGGCAACGTTATAGAAAATCTTTCGAGCAGCAGCTTTAGCTTCTTGTTCACTTCTAATTTCTGTTCCATATTCATCATATTGGCCGTGCCCTAATATTTGTTCATCTAAAGTAGATAATGAACCATGTCTGACAATATTCATCAACCTTTTCATATTCCAAGCCGATATGTTCTTGTGAGTCAATCTATGCAAGTGCCCTATCGTAATCCTCGTGTCTACTTTCTTGTTCTCTCCTTTCGGCCGCATCGAAAGCTGCTTCGAAAACTTGAAGCTTTTTACGGTTCTCGTGCTTTGCTTGGTTTCGCCTCCTAATTGATGCATTCTCCTAATCTCACCCGACTCCTTTTCTAATTCCTTTTCATCTAGTCTTTTTATCACTACCAATGGCGGCCCCGACAATGTCTCAATCACGTATTGATTAAAAATCGAATCTTGGATCCTATCGAAATAAGTACTAACGTGGAACGAAGAAGCTAATACTTTAACCATTAATGTTTTTAACAACCATATGAAATTGGCCACCAAAAAACAAACCAAAACTCGTGTTACGTACGTTAAAGGGTCTACTTTAATGTCATCGGTTACCTTTTTATTGAACAAGAAATGCCAAGCTAACAAAACTAGCCCTAACCACCAGCAATTTTGAACACCACTTTTTAATCCATAAACAAAGTACAACACCCTTTTTCTCAAAAGAAAATTTCTTTCAATGAAAAACACTATGATTCGAATTCCCCAACCCGAAACCAATCTCCCGGATATCAGAACTAACAACATAACCTCCCATTTCCAAATTTTAAGGTCTAATAAGTTCGTTTCTCGAAACGACGATATAACAAGTGTGCATATAAGTGCAGCTATAATCCCAATCAAACCCAACCATTGAAGAACAACCCAAATATTTACAGTTGTTTTTGTGAATTCCTGGGGCAAATCTTCGCCTTCTAATGGATCGTATTCTTCCTCTTCTTCCGAACCTCTACCTAATAAGGGGCTCGATTTCGGGGGTCTTATTCTCCCTGAAATTCTTTCTAGTTCTTCTGGTGATGGATCTAAAATCCTTGATTTTGTTTTTAGTCTTGACATTATGCTGGTATCTGTTCGAAAAGATGAATTTGCTGTGCAATTTAATACTTGGTCATTTTTCAGCTGGGGAGATTGATTATCTGTGTTATTTCTATCTTCTTGCAAATCCCTATATCGTCTTCGAATTGATTCGACTGAGCTATCCATGCCGGAAGAATAAGGATCGAATGAAACCCTAATTTCTTTGGAATTGGTGCTTTTCATGGAGGAATGATCTGGCAATGGAGGTAACCCTAGATCGTGATAATCCGGTCTAATTAGCTCATCCATGTCCATGTCTAGAGAGATCTCACCGCCGGCCATTTTCTGTTTGTTTTAGAATTGACTGATTAATTTCGACGGCGGATCATCGGTATCTTGAATTTTAGGCGTTCCGTTGTTTGAAGAATCGCCACTGCTGTTGGAGCTGGATTTTCTACCGCCACCACCGGCGTCTACCTTTACAATTACCTCGTCCCGGTCGGTTTTCACGGTGGCCGGAGAAGACGCTGATGAAGAATCTCGGGAGTTGATAGGCCGGGAAAGAATGGGCAGCTCTTCGTTTGAATCGGAGGCGGGACTTCCGGTACCCGAGATTTTTCTCATGTTGTGAGATGCATTGGTTTTAATTGGTTTCTTTAGAGGTGAAGAATCCATAGCATAATTGATTTTTTTTTCTTTTCATGGAAATTTAAAAGGTGGTGTTTGGAAGGTGAGGAAATTGAAATATTCATGGAAAGATAGAAAGAAAACACTAGCTAAAAAGGGGTTAAATTTATTTAAAAAATGAGGTGTTTGGAAACTGGGAAACCATAATTGAAAAAGGGAGATTATGGATTTCCCAGGAAAATTGGAAAAGGATTGGATTTACAGAAAGGGAAAACAAATACAAATAATATAGTTTCACAAATCACTAACATGGCAGTCTCCGAGATGATCACGTGAATCTCAATTAATCAAGATTTCCTTATGTCAACGTTGTAAGACCATGTAAAAATATAATGCTACATTTTATTGAAATATTAACCAAATATTGCAACATTTTCGTTTATTCTTTAATTTATAACAATGTTCGTTCGGCCAATTTTGAATTTAAGTGTGACTTCCCTATTAAGTTCTTTTATAAGTAAACGAGTTGGACTAAAAAGAAGAAAATTGAATATCAACTAGGTTGGTAAATAAGTGGCCTCAAACATGAATGACCCGAAAATATGTAAATAAAAAATATAAGCAATTACAAGGGTGATAAGATTTACAAACAAATCGAAACTGAAATGGATATTGTTCCTTTGATGGTCTCACCAAACCTTCCATGGCTAAATATATTTTTGGGTAAACTTCACAAAATATGTCACATGGTTTCACTCATTTTTAAAATGAGAATTGTTATTCTTTTTCTTAAAAGAGGATTTGAGATTGAAACATTATCAAATCAAGAAATTTATAACATCGTTAACTGACTTGACATGGCAGGAGGATAATTTCGAAAATCAACAATTTATTATCAAATTCTTCATCTTTCTATTCTTTTTTCGGTAATTTTATATTGACACCAATTGTTTGACACCCTTTGACACCATGAAATCTTCACCCTTTATCTTATTTTCATCTGATGGTGAATATTAAAATACCAAATGATGAAAGGTGAAGATTGTAAGGTGTCAACAAGTGTCAAATAAATTAATGTCAATATAAAATTACCCTTCATTTTTAACCTAAATTCTCTAACACTTTTCTAAATTGTCAAACTTCGTTAATCTGGCAAAAAATTCTAGAAATACAACTTAAACTTGCAAACTCAACTTTATCAAATAACTTATTCCAGTTTGCAATGTGAATCCAGACCAAACTTTCATTTTTGACTAAAATTCTAGGAAATGAGATTGTTAATTACTGATCTCTAAAATGCATTCATTACCAAAGGCCAAATACATAGATGATCCCTTAAGTTGGTTCAATTGTTCTAATATCCCCTTAACTTTCATAAGGTTCTTTCAACCCCTTAAGTTGGTTTTCTTGTATCTCTCAGCTACCCAAATCAGGAAAAAACCAAACATTTTGTGGATAGTGTGATACACACCGCCACGTGCCTTTTTTGAAAAAAATCAACCAATGAACATCTGACATGTGGCATCACTTGTTAAAATCTCATACAAATCCCTTGAATAATTTCTTTCTAGTCTCTTAAACATTTTTCATCATAAAAATATCATTTTCTTCAACACATAATTTAGCAAAACTAAGATTTAACAACCAAATTGACAACATTAATTTCTAATAACTCGTATTTAATATAAGTAAAATTAAAATCAACTCAGAAACATAAACAATGTTCTATGCATTTGGCAATTAATTACGTAAATTACCTCTGATTTACTCGATCCCTTTTTTTTTCTTTACCAAATCCTTCAACAATGGCCACTCTCTGCATTTGAGTTGCTTGCACCATCTCCATGTTTCAAAACAAGAATAAAAGTAATCCATTGAATCCAACACAAATAAATTCATACAAACTGATACGTATTTAAGAATTGGATATTTAAAAAAAGGAAATGATTGCAAGAATAACAGTCCCCAATTTGAAGAGAAAATGCTAACAAAATGAAACTGATTCTCTAGCCCAGAAATTCCCAAATTTGTTGTCGTATAAAACTGCTAATCCTACTTGTCATTCTTGTTGGATTATAAACTTGATTTAATTAAGAAAAAAAATCCAAATTAATTTGAAAATTATTAACTACAACCAATTTGGAGGTCATTATATTCAACCAAATAAGTTAGCTATTTATTGTTTAAGTTTGGAGTTGTGGTTAGTAAATGCGTTAGTTGGGAGTTGTATCATTCACCTATAAATATGTGAATTGTTTAATTGTTTATCATCAAGTAGAAGTAAGAACTTCTTAAGAGAGAAAAGAAGAAAAATAAGAGTGAGTTGTAGTGTTGTATTTAAGTGAGTGTTCTTGTAATTTTTTTTTAGTTTAATCAAAGTTGTTCTTTTGAGTGTTATATTCCCAACAATTCTACCTACATTTTCAACTTAATGAATTACAATATTGATTCTACCAATTCAAAAAATTCTATACTTTCCTCTCCACCTCGAAATTCTTCTTCAGTTTGGCCTTTAACTCGTGTTCCTTTATCCATCTTCTTCTTTGAATTCCCTTTCTTCTTTAACAACCATTCTCGTTGTAATAATCTCATGTGTTCTTCTCTGCAGATCTTCTCCGATGAGTATCAAAATATGTATTGCAGTTGCCGCTGCAACAAGAGATTAGATAAGCTCAGATTTACTTTTTCTTCATCCAAGAGAGCATAAGCAAGAGCGAGGAAAGCTTTCGGAAGAAGTGATAAATGATCAACGGTGAATGACGGAGGTGGGTTAAGATATGGGGATTAAGATTTGGGATTGTGGATTACAATTTTTTAAAAATCTATTATTACAAAAAAAAATTATCCACGCGCCTAAAATTTCCAATTTATTCACTCTCTTTGCCATGTAGGATTGGGTGGCTGAGAGATGCAAAAGAGCCAACTTAAAGGGACTGAGAGAACTTTGTGAAAGTTAAGAGGAACACCTGACCAATTGAGCCAACTTAAGGGTATTATTTGTGTATTTGGTCTTAACAAAACTAAAAATATACCAAGACTTTACAAAATCAAGAACCAAGAGACAAAAAATACTATGCAAATCATGGAACAAAATGACGCTGTCGGCATCATCTCCGGCCACCCACTCCTTGAAAAATTAGGTTTAGAACAATGGAAAGATGGAGGTAAATGAAGATAAAGAATTGGGTACGTACATAAGAGAGAAGGAAAGGGATATGGATTTTAGGTTACACAGATGTCGAAGAAGAAGTGGATTTGGGGATGAGCTCATTGTGCTTTTTTTAAAATTTTTAATTGTTTTAATAATGAATAGGGTTTTCCAGATTTGCTCTTTGCCACATCAGCTTAGTTAACAGTGTTACAAAAAAAATTTCTGTATTTGATAACGTGCCAAACTTCAAACTCTCTTTTAGGAAAAAAAATTTTGCAGTCCTCATTTTGAAAGGAAACAAACCACAATATATGTTTATTTTTAAAGTTTACCATATAATTTATCAATGAGTTATATATCTAGATATTGAATCTTTTGAATTTCTTAAATTAAGCATGTAAGATTTGTTTAATTCTGAAATGATGCACGAATTAAAGGGCATCACAATGTTCTTTTTGAACTTATATATAGTTTAATTTAGTTAGTTAATTACTCCCTCCATTTAAAAATAATTATCGCTTTTAAGTTGTTTGTCAATACCAAGACGACATTAATTAAAGCTATAAAAATACTTATTCACCTCTATGATTTTTGTTAATTTGAAAGTTAATTGGATACTTTGTTTCTTTTGTCATTTTCAATGCACATTAAATAAATGTTAAAATGGACAAAAAATTTAAAAAGGTGTATTGGAATCCTATTTCTAAAACCCTATACCGACGGTTATTTGGAAATGGAGGGAGTATATAATCATGGTAAATATTTAACTACATGACTCTAAATTGTTTTGTATATAAATTAAAAGTTTTCTTTTAGTTTATGTTTTACTTTTATTGTTGAACTATATATTGTAGGTATGTTTCTCAAAAAAAAAATTCTTGGTATGATGTTTAATATTCGTTTTCTTAAATTTTTGGCCTAATGCATCTTGAACCCCCTGAACTTGTCCCTAAACTCCGGATTCCCCCCCTGAACTTTGAAATGTTTTCAATACCCCCCTGAACTTGTTTAAAAGTTCTCAATTTCCCCCCTGAACTCACTAGTACAAAAATGGCCTTTTGGATCGGTTAAATTTTATTATTTGGATCGGTTTCTTACTGATCCAATAGCCGCCGATCCAAAAGCCCAATGCCATTTGCATCGGTTTTAGAACCGATCTAATTAGTGAACCAATTGGATCGGTTTTTAAAACCCTAACCGATCCAATTGGTTGAAGGCGTTGGTGGAAAAAGAGCGGAAAATGAGCACTATATTTGGATCGGTTTACTACAAAACCGATCCAAT
>CATIWQ010652106.1:0-11813 GCA_949673415.1 Euphorbia schlechtendalii
CTTCAGGATGTCTCCTAGCTGTGCATTCATTTTTCTTCATCATTGATGAGGTGACACAAGAAAAGTTGGATTTTCTTGGAAGAAATCAAGATCTATTACTCAATATATCTTTAATCATCCGTCTTTGCAATGATTTGGGAACTTCAACGGTAATTAAATCAGTTAAAAAACATTGGAGGAACTAAAATATTCGATCCATATTTCGGTGTCTCATATTCAAAGTCACTTACCAATTTTTAAAAAGAAAAATCAAAAGAATCGTATTAAAAATTAAAAATGAAAATAAAGTGTCTTGTGTCAAATTCGATAACAGATTCAATATGATGATGAGGACAAAACTTTCTTAGATTTCACATATATACTCATTTACACTGTCAATTTTGAATTTCTCGAAAAAATCACAAAAATTTGATAGGTCAGACATTAGATATGTAAAACCATACATTTTAGACACCAAAAGGATAATTATACATCACCAAAATATTATTTGAGTTAATAATGACACTTGGCAAAAATAAGGCTTTTAAGTCAATCTTATGGTTAATAATCAACAAATCATGGTGCATGTTAAATATTAATTAATCGACTCGTCTAAACATAGGAAGAACAAGAGAGAGGAGATTCTGCTTCATCAATCGGATGTTACATGAGATGAAAACGGGTTTCGGAAGAAGATGCAAGAAATCATATTAAGGGCTTGATTAACAACACATGGAAGAAAATTAATGGAAAATGCTTCACAAATTCAAATGACGATGATCAAATGAAAATATTTGTAACCGTTAGTACTAATATGGCTCGTGTGGCTCATAACCTTTACCAAAATGGAGATGGATTTGGTGTTCAAGGCCTTGAAAATAGAAGCAAATTTTATCACTCCTAGTTTATCCTCTAAATCTAGACTAATCAATTTGGATTGTGTTTATTTTTAAAAAGTTTACTTCTAACTGCTTATAAATAAAAGTGTACATTTAGGTGTGTTAGGATTTGTAATGTGTTCTATTCACATAAATATACACAAGTAAAGGTTCAACAGTCGGTTTGGGCTTGATAAGAAGTGAGCATACAAATACGATTAAGCTCATTTAATACAAAATCAATTAACTTGTGTTAAATATCTAATTCTACATTACTCATGTATCATTCATCATTCATATTTATTTATAATGTGGAATAATCCAACATCTCTAACAAAACTCACATGTTAATTAATATTTGATGGTCTTCTAATTAATTACATAATACAGTCGATGTCACCCATCTGCTTCATTGACCTAGTGTAATGAATGATAAACATTATGCTAGTAACACATTAAATATAAAGTAATTGTTGCTCTTAAATTTTTAACCGGTGATGTGAAAATTTTGGATTTGCGATTATGCAATGTGTCCTGGTACAAATTGATTGTGATTCCAATTCTATTTTCGATATTGACTTCTTAATATTGAGTATCATATAGCCATGATCATTTAATTTCATGCTTATTTAAAAGTGTCTTAAAAGACGACCAAGTTGGAGTTTTTTGGAACATCGTCATGATTTTATATAATCGGACGATATAAGATGGTCAAAGTGCAGATTTTATCAAAACCCAGAAAAATGTTATCAAAGTTTAGAAAAATATTACTAAAGATCTCCTTCAATGACGATGGCTGCTGGAGAGTGTATAATTTTATTATATAAAAAAATATTATGTGTTAGTTTTGCGGCAGAGGAACCCACCGGATCTCCTTCAATGACGATGGCTGCCGGAGAGTGTATAAATTCAGAACATTAAATAAACTTTTTTTTATTCTTAAAAAGCACTCACTTGCTTCAATTTTCAACATTTGCCACATCAGCACGAGGAGTTAACTGTTTCATTTGTACAAGCAGAAAGAGAGGAGTTGAACATTTTTTAAGTTGATGGTAGCATCCCACTATTTTTCCGTTTAAAAGATATTGATGTATTTGTCATGATTTTTATAATAAATATAGAAGTGAATATGCATTCAAATTCTTATTAATAATTAAAAACCAGTTTATTTTATTTTATTTTATATGATGTAATCAGACATTTTTTTATATGAATAATTTAATCTTAGATAAGATTATGTTTAACTCTGAATGTAGCTCTGATCCATGATAAACCGACAAATTATATCAAATCAAGTTCAGGCATCACAAGTTCACACAGCAACAATAGAAAGGGAAGGCCATCCTCAATGTTTCTCTTGCACTGAAGCTGGTTCGGAATAAGTCACCCAATTTGTTGCCTCTCAAATTCGAAATTTGTGCATTTAATCATAAGCTCAGGCTATTTTTTTTTTTAATAAGAGGAAACTCAACATTTTAAATCTGATATCTCTCTGTATTATAATGCAATAATCTTAGTTTAATTTAAACTATATATCTCATCATTCTTTTACTTCATTTAAGATTAATTATCCATCGATTTGTTTATTCATATTAAATTGTAGTAGTTGATGCTGATAACTACTATTCACTTCATTGATAATTTCTTTGTCAACAAGTCAACAAAATCATATTTTTAATAGACTTAATATTACGTAAACATAATTGAGAAATCTAATCATTGAGCAAGTTCCCAAAAGCTCACCTTAACTGTTAATTTTAGCTAAATCTATAAATCTAAGTATCTAGGACACACCTATACCGATACGGGCCTACGGCTGCTATTCTTATTACTTGGTGAAACATATGGTAAAAAAAATACTACTACTATTTAGTTGAAAGTTAAAACAAAATGGAAGCCAGAGATAGAAAACTCCGTTTCTACCCTCCTGCGGTGAGAACGTGGCAAAATATGATTGGAAAGCTGGAAGAGAAGAACAATACAGAACCCAAATCGGTGGAAATGAAAAGGCCCAACAACAGTGGATTACCCACCCAATGGTAGAGAGGAAGACGAAGAAGAAGAAGTAGTTCCGTGAATAGGAGGGCCACCATCAAAGGTCATTTCTCCCCTCCGCTCTCACAGAATATCGCTATTTCTGTCGGGATTCAGGGTGGTGCCCCCCATTTTCTTCTCCTGTTAAATCTCCGAGGAGTAAGAACAAAAGCAATCGACACATTTATCTCTCTGTATCAGATTTAGCGTTCAATCGTACTTCAATTGAATCTTTACGTAGCGGATTTACCTTCTGAGAGAGGAGGGAAGATTTAGAGAGAAAAAGAATGTCGAAGAAGAAGGCGTTCGGTGGTAACACCATGACTCTCAAGGATTTTCATGGCGGTTCTATTCCTTCTGATCTCCCTCTACCTTCTGCTCCTGGTGTGTAAGTCCCGATTTATCGCCTTTTTGTGACTTATCGTCTTCGATTTTTGCAACTTCTTTTTATGATTGAAGTGAATTCCTGATCTAGTCTTTTAGGGTTTTCTAGTCAGATGCGTGGTTTTGGTTATATTGATTTCTAAATACATGAATTTGAATCTGTTAGTTGTATATTTAACTCTTTTTATTTGTTGTTTTGTTTAGTGTTGTGAGGTCTTCGGAGTGGTCTGGTGATGACCGTCCTAATTCATGGGGAGGACAAATGGGTCGACCTGATCACCGTGCACGGCCTAATTCGTCCCCTGCAACTAGGCATTTTAATGATAAAACCCCATTTCTTAGTCATACAGCACATATTGGCCGTCATTTTGATGAAGATGAGCGGAAGCCATTGGATGGAGGTTCGATTCCGCGAAGGACTATCAGTGATGACAGTTTTCGTGCTATGCATAGTAGGATGGAGTTGAGGCCTGAGCCTCTTACAAGTGGGAGAGTGTCTGCAGCTACTGCATCAGAGGCTTCAAGGCCATACTCAGGTAGAATCAGTGAAGGAGCTCATGTTGGGGAAAATACGGTTAATGTAGGGCAAGGAAGTGCTGGTGCTTCTCATCCAAATGTGTGGGCAGCTAGGAAGGAGATAGCTGTAGGTGTTAGTGAGCCAGTGCAATCAGGCTGGTCAGGGGTAAGTGCTGTTTCGAAGTTGGCTAATGCGAGTGCACTTGAAAAGGTGTCTTCTGGAAGATGGCAATCGAAACATTCAATGCCACATTCGGTGGAAGTTGAAGTTATTGAGCATTTGGAATTAGAAAAGGCTGTAGGTTCAAGAGGCCACGATGTTTATGCAGAAAATAGAATTGTTGCTGTTTCGGGGGTAGAATATTCTGATGCAACGTTGGCAAGGCATATGGGAAGGGGTTTGGCTCTTGAAGATGGGATTCAAAGAGGTAGAAAAGAGTATGTTGATCAAGAAAGAATCAAGGCTTCTTCATATTCTCCATTAAAGGAGAAAAACATATTTACTCATGCTGAACGCGTCCAACCATTTTGTGCTGATGTCAGATTTAGTGGCCCTGAATTGCAGCCCCCTGTTCAGTCTGAAACATCGGAACGCCCAAGGGTAAAGTTGCTTCCAAGAACAAAGCCATTGGAAGGTTTGGAAGCACCTGTTGTTGATCGCAAGCAGGTAATGTTCGGGATATTGTAGGTTGATGAACTTTTAAGTCCTTTGGGGCATAATTCTAAATGATTGTGTTAATATTGTTTTTGAATGAAGGGTTATCAACAAGTGAATAACTCAGCTGACATTAATACTGGGGCTAATGAGTTACATGGGAATTACTATGCCGCAAAATCAAGTTCTGTTGGTTTGGAGAGCGAGAACCAGGCGATAGAGCGGCCAAAATTGAATTTGAAGCCGCGTTCTCAGCCTATTGAACAATTAATAGAAAACAAAGAAAAGGAAAGGTTGGAATTTTATTCTTAATCTTAGTTCTTGCTGATTTTTGAAAGTGTTCTGTGCTCTTTGGACTGAGTACTTTTTCACCACTATAATATGGATAATCTTAGGATTTGCATCTTAAGATGCATAAATACTTATTATATCATCATGCTTTGGTGGTTCCAGAATTTTTAACTACGAGCAAATCCTAGTTTTATTGTTGCTGTGAAGTTTGTAATACTACTCTTTTTGGTCTTGTAGTTGAAATATGGAATCCCTTGTCTTGTTATTCCCTTCTTGTGCCAGCGAAACATCAGTATCTTAGTATTATTACTGTTATTCTGTGTTAGGTTTTATCTGTTTGTAATTACATTTGCTGTCTATTGCATCTTACAAACAATAATTTAGCTTATGTTCCATACTAATACAAAGAGTAGAACTAATTGTGGCCATTAGAAATCCAGTTTTTGCGCTTTCATCCACTTGATTAGCTCAAATTGCATTCTTTGATGTTTAGGATATTATAATAGACCATTTTCTTGAGCTGAACTTGTACTTAAAATAAGCTAGGAAAACGGTAGCATTGATATGCTAGAAAAAGCCGAAAATCCAGTTCATTTAAGTCCTAATTTCCCAATTTTGTATCATAGGCTGCATTCGAATTTTTTGATGTTGATATACAGTTCTATACTATGGCATTGTAATTTGTATGTTCTTATTCTAATTGATTATCATCTTCAATTGGCTCAGGGTTGGATTGTTTGGTGGTGCTCGTCCACGTGAAGTGGTTAGTAACTTATTTCCGTTTGTGTTTTGTTCCGTTATTCTCTCCATCCCTTACTTTCATTTTGCTCCAAGGTTTGAGTTGTTGATGGTTCATCTTTTTAGGTTCTGAAGGAACGGGGAGTTGATGGTGACCCTATAAGCAACCATGATTTGGTTCAGCAACCTGAGAGGTAGCGCGTTTTGAAATCACCATTCATTCATTTTATTTATCTTATCATTACGTTGGTGCAACTGTAGCATTTGGATTTCAAATATCTGCAGGGTGAAGCATAATGTTTCGAAAACAGAAAGAGGATCAGATCATGCAATTCCAAGTCGTCACGGGGAAAGGACTGACAATATGACTATGGATAAGAGGACTGGAAAAAACTTTGATAGGAAGGATCAGTGGGCAGACAATGAGATTGTCGTTGATAAACAAAGGAGTTGGCGAAATGAGAAGTGGAGGATCGGCAGGGATAGTGAGGCACCACAACCACAGCAGGAGAGGCCTCCTTCGCCAGAGACGTGGCGCAAACCAAAACCTGTTTCTCCCGACACTGCTGCTGCTCAGCGCCATGGAAAAGTGGCTTCAGCTTTGGAGCTTGCCCAAGCATTCTCTAAATCTTTCTCACACCCAAAACCGGCTGCTGATAGGTATTCAGGTCATGGCAAGTCCCAGGTGCCTTTTTCACGCCTTACAAGTCCAACCCCAAGGCCTCAAATAAATGGCTACTAATTTTTAGCCTTATTACTGTCATGCTAGCATCTGCTTCGAAGCTGACAAGTCGCATGCGTGCTTGCATTCACATATACCTCTTTATCAAGCTAGTGTCCATTAGACATCATTGATATTGTGGAGAAAATATCGTCGTTGTTTATGAGTTGAATGCTCTGCTGCAGCCTTTGTAGGTGCCATCACTTTAGTATCCCATATTTAAGTAGCCTTTCTTTTTTTCATTCTCTTGTTTACTTTGCCTCATTTTTTATGAGAAAGTGATCTGCTTGCTTATTCACATGATGAATTGGTGGGTTTTTTTTATCATACGGTTTCATTGAATGCTATGTTGTGGTTGCTTGTTCACAATGCATTTACAAAGGCAGATGCACAAACCCGGGCTTTTTCAGTTTCTAGCATTGTTGGGCACTTTAATTCAGGTGTGGAATTTGAGTATGCAATTCCATGCCTTCATCTTCTTGGCATTGAACGTGCGAGCTGTTTTGTTTCGCTACCATTTTTATAGCATCTTTCACATTCTAGTAGTGATAAGTTAGTATGATCCAAACCAGGACAAACATGGGGCAATTATAACGTGGCTGCTGTGTTAGTACAGTTGCTGATGTGGTAACTATCCAACGGTCCCAAACTAGTTCATCCTTGGCATGCTAGAATTTTGGGAGTCCTGGCAATAATTTTTGCCGTTGTGGGTTTGGTCAGAGGATCTACGAGTATTAGAGGGCTAGGAAGAATTTGTTTTCATATTTATAGTGGGAAGCTGGTCAGTTTAGAGTGACTCGTGAATAAAAAAAAGTCATTGAAACATCTTTCTTTACATTATTATTTTACCCAAAATATCCATTTGACTTTTTATATGAATGGCATTATTGTATTGCAGCCTGTATTAAATATGAAGTTATATTTATTATTTAGTAAAAAATCGGTATTTACTATTATGTATTTACTATTATGTGATTCCTAAAATTCTTTTGTATTGTGCTGTAAAATTTCTATTAATGCTGGCATGCATCGTCCATACTGAAAAGATGAAAAAAATATGATGTTGTGTATTATAGGAACCAAATGAGTAACATGTATGCCTTATAGACCAAATGGGTAGTTGGTTTATAACACAATGCCAAAAGAAGCTTTTTCCTACCCAGTAGATATGCACGTTTCTTCCATTGAAAAGAGTGAGCATTACATGGTAATGTTCCCATAAAAACTTGGGGAGTTAATATTAGCTAATTAATTTTGCTTAGACCAACATTCTTGAAATCCCATTTCAATTTTCGAAGAAGAACGTGTTTCATAACAGTGATTTTTTTGGTTTCTAATGAGTTTTGGAAGTAGTGTCGGGCATTGATCAGAGAACAAAATGTCAATGAGAAGATGAATGTTTCTCTGTTACCAACTGGGCCTCTTATGGACCTGGACATTTCAAACTATTGGGCCATCGAGGCCCATATTATATTCAACTACGGCCCAGGTCAACAGACATGGTTTCATATATCCTCGCCATCGTCGTCGTCAACTTGAAAAGCACAAACGACACAGTAAATCCATTCTTACCAAATTAGTTTGTTTCCTCATCTGGCTCTGGAAGAATAAAGATCTCTTCTTGTAATCAGATGCGATTGACTTGGCAGATTTTGGGTTTCTGACTTACAATTTCGATTCGATTCGATTCGAGAGAGAGATGTTGGAGAAGATTGGATTGCCTGCAAAGCCATCCTTGAGAGGGAGGGCATGGGTAGTTGATGCCTCTCATTGTCAAGGCTGTTCTTCTCAGTTCACCTTCATCAATCGCAAGGTTTAATTTCCTTGTCACTGTTTTTCCAGTCCATACAGAATCTCAATTTGCTTCGTCTTCTTGATTCCTTTTTCTTTCTTTTTGTAAGTTTGATTGACACGATTTCTACACCGTGTATGTTTTAGCTACTAATCACATTCGACGTTGTATGACAAAGTGAGAAATTGTGTATGTGAAGGAAGATACGATCAATGATCATTGTGTTGGACTGTGCTAGTTATGCTGTTTTTATCGCTTCTAGTGGGTAGATTAGATGCCTTAATTGATGTTATTGTACAAATGCCTTCACTAAAATTGGTGTTTCTGCTTAGCTATTAATGGGATTAGGGGGAACAAAGATTCTTCCATCTGGAATAGCTTGCGTGATTTTGATAGAATGGTCTATTAATAGTCAGCTTTTTTGTTTATGCTACCTTTTCAAGCTTGTTTATGGGATTTGTTTTTGTGGAATTCAGTTTAATTATAATAGTTATTTGTTTTGGATTGTCTTTGCAAGTTACTGATAGCTCTATTATTGTAATTCAGCATCATTGTCGAAGATGCGGTGGTATATTTTGCAACAATTGTACTCAGAAAAGAATGCTTCTACGTGGTCAAGGTGATTCACCAGTGCGTATTTGTGAACCTTGTAAAACTCTAGAGGAGGCTGCGCGATTTGAATCCCGTTATGGACACAAAAGCAGAGTTGGGGGTATTGACTTGCTGTCTAATATTTGGTTCATTTGCTTACTCTTTCATTTTTTTAAGTGCTTCCTTTCATTCACTTTTTATTTATTTAATTATATGTCTTTTCTCATAAGCCTCATTCTGAATAGTTTCCATTACATGTATATCAGTATTTTATTTGCTCAAAAGAAGAATATTATTTTTTATCCGAATCTGTTGGTCTTTTAGCAGGCGATGAACTTACGGTAGCAACACTTGGGTAATGATGGCTTTTTGTTCGAAATGATAGTACATCATCTAAATGTCACAAGCTTTTTCGTGCAGGTAGTTCAAGGTCATCTTCAAAACATGAAGATGATGTTCTGAATCAGAATATAGTAAATGATGAGAAGAAATCTTTATCAGCACTAAAATCCAACTCTGAGATAGGTTCCAAAATTCAAAGGCCAAATCTCACAACTTTATGCACATCGTCTGAGGAAATAATGGACGGTGGCGAAGAAACACATAAAAGTTCTGTTGATGAGCCTAATCATTCACAAGATCAAATCGGGTCAGCTAGTCCTGAGAAATTACGCCAACAAGCTTTAGATGAGAAGAAGAAGTACAAAGTTCTCAAAGGAGAGGGGAAGCCTGAAGAAGCACTAAAAGCCTTTAAGAGAGGGAAAGAGCTTGAGAGACAGGCTGATGCATTGGAGTTGTCAATAAGAAAAAATCGCAGGAAAGTTTTGCTTTCAAAAAACACGGCTGAGATGCAAAATAATGACAACCCTTCAGATTCCATCAGAAAACGATCTCCAGTTTCTCAAGCAAGTAAAGAGAAGGATGATTTTCTCTCAGAACTCAAAGATTTAGGTTGGACTGATACTGATATCCACGATGAAGATAAAAAGCCGGCTGTTATGAGCATAGAGGGAGAATTATCATCTCTTCTCGGAGAAATCTCTCAAAAGCCTAAAAAAGAAGTGGGCACAAGTGGCATTGACAAATCCCAAGTTGTTGCACTTAAAAGGAAGGCGCTTGCATTAAAACGTTCAGGAAACCTCGCAGAAGCCAAGGAAGAATTGAAGAAAGCAAAAATTTTAGAAAAAGAGCTTGAAGAACAAGAACTCTTGGGTGGAGCTGAAGATTCTGATGATGAGCTATCCGCGATAATCCGTAGCATGGATGATGATGATAAAGAAGATGAGCTGATTGGTGGACATGGCCTGGGTTATGTTTCTGGTTTCGATCACCTTTTGGGAACAGTTGGTGATCTTGGTGATGATCGGACTTTAGAAGTCACAGATGATGATCTTATGGACCCGGAAATGGCAGCCGCACTGCATTCGTTAGGTTGGGATGATGAATTCGACAAGCAACAAAGCGATGTAGTACAATCAGTTCCAGTTGACAGGGAGTCATTACTCGGTGAAATTAAATCGTTGAAAAGGGAAGCAGTTAACAAAAAGAAGGCAGGTAACATTGCAGAGGCTATGGCATTGCTGAAAAAAGCAAAGTTACTTGAAAGGGAAATGGAAATGGAAAGTCCGGACACCAATGTAACAACGAATTCAATGCCTGAAAAGGTTCCAGCAAAGAAAGATTCTAAAGCTCCACCAAAGAACAGAATGATGATTCAGAAGGAACTCCTGGCCTTGAAAAAGAAGGCTCTTGCGTTGAGGAGGGAAGGGAAACTGGATGAGGTGGACGAAGAATTAAGGAAAGGCAGAGTTCTTGAACAGCAGCTTGAAGAGATGGACAATGCTTCGAAGGGTAAGGGTACAGTTGAACCGGAACTGAATTTAGACCAAAATTTGCCAACTGGGGAAGTGGAAGCCGATGTGACAGATGATGATTTGCATGACCCAGCATACCTTTCTCTTCTTAATAACTTGGGTTGGAAAGAAGATAATGAATCAGCGAGTTCTCTATCGAAACCTTCAAAGGAAGATGATAATCATTCTATCGGAATCGTGGAGCCCTCAGTTACTCAAGCCACGTATAGTAGCTCGCTGAGGACGTCGAAAAGGAGTAAGGGAGAATTGCAGAGGGAACTATTAGGCCTGAAAAGAAAAGCGCTTGCACTCAGACGGGAAGGGAAGATTGACGAAGCAGAGGAGGTGCTTGAATCTGCTAAAGAATTAGAGACCCAAATCGAAGAGATGGAATCTTCCTCACAGACGAAATTTCAGGTGAAATCTAACACGAGGAAGGATGATAAGATTGAGTTTGAAGATAAAGTGGATGAGCTTGAGGGGAATGCATTGAGCGTTTCCATGGAAGATGATAATAATTCTAACGTGCAGTCGATGTTGCCTAAGAGTAAAGGTGAAATACAGAGAGAACTGCTAGGCCTGAAAAGAAAGGCGCTTGCTCTCAGGCGTCAAGGGAAGATCGATGAGGCAGAAGAAGTGCTAAGATCCGCAAAAGTATTGGAGGCCCAGTTGGATGAGCCCCAAAAGGAAATTATAGTTACACCTTTAGAAAGCGCAGCTACGTTTGACCCTGCACTGATTTCAGTGCTAAAGAATTTGGATATGAAGGATGGAGATTTTGAAGGAAACCCATCGAAAAGAAGTGCAGTTTCTGCTCATTCATCTTCTTCCAGTCCTTTGGTCGCCACAACAAGTGACGAGGCAGAAGTTCAAGGGAATCACTCGAAAGGAAATGTAATGGACTTGCTGACAGGTGATGATCAGAATGATCTTCGAAAGGGCCCGAATTTGGGTGATGAATCTGTGTCTAGCTCCCCTGAAAGTCTTAAAAGAAGAGAATCCATTGATGCTGATGCAAAGCCACAATCTTTTAGAACAAGTCCTACTCAGAGCCAAAACCCGCTTCAGCAAGAAGTTTTGGCTCGCAAGAGGAAGGCAGTTGCTCTAAAGCGAGAAGGGAAACTGTCGGAGGCTCGAGAAGAACTTCGACAGGCAAAGCTACTGGAGAAGAGTTTGGAATCAGACAAACCTGGTGCTAACAATGTGTCACCATCTATTTCCGATTCTATTTCTCCAGAAAAACAGCTTAGTACATCGAATTTGGATGCCAAACCATCGACTGGGCGTGATCGGTTCAAGTTACAGGAAGAGTCCCTTGGCCACAAGCGTCAGGCACTAAAACTAAGAAGAGAAGGCCGGATGGAGGAAGCAGAAGCTGAGT
>CATIWQ010652141.1:0-42425 GCA_949673415.1 Euphorbia schlechtendalii
ATATATATATATATATATATATATATATATATATATATATATATATATATATATATATATATATATATATATATATATATATTTATTGATATAATAAAACTAAGTCTATGACTATTTCATAGTGTGAAAGCGCAAGGACATGGTGGGAGCTATGTGGAGTGAGAAATACACACACGTGTAATTATGGAAAAGTCTAAATATCCCTAGTCATAGTTTCATTGACAATGGACATCAATGAAGTGGAAAGACTAGCATGTGTAGGTTTACTCCTTGGATTGGATCTAAGTAGTTGATCTCATGAGCTAAAGGTGGTACCTTGAGTTAACACATGAATGTATTTGGGTAATACAACCGATATAAGATAAACACTTGAAAATAGCTATGTTCATGTGTTGGTGTCACGTCTTATAGCAGTAGGTAGATACTAGTTACCTTATGCAGAAGTTGATATACTTTGGATCATGCTCATGCATGCCCTATTATCAGGATGATATAAATGATTACGGGTATAGTGATGACCATTCGTTGGTTATCTGAGTAGTTAAGATGGGATCCATCACTCTTGATATAGTGATAATGGGAGTTGTACCTTAAGGCCTCTTGTGGAAGTCACACACTCATAAACCTCTTATCAGAGTATGAGATTAATAGAATGGGTTTCTAGTCAATCTCAGTACATAAAGGCGAGTGGTGTTCTTCGTGAACAAGTCTAACTTTGGGATAGGTATGGTTATTCCATGAGCTAACACTTTATCCGAGCTCAACAAACCCGATGGCATCTAACATGATAGAAGGAGTGTATAATACTGCAAAATGGATCAAGTTACAAGTACGTGATATTTCAAGTATCGATGGATTATACACCTTTGTTAGAATTCCCATTAAATTATCAAGATTCATCGAGTTCCATATTGATCTAGAACACTAAGCCTAAAGATTCCCGGATGGGAAGCCATGTTTAGATTAACCTCTAGTGGCTCTATACTTCCGGATCCTATGAGGTCACACACATTGGGCCTTCACCAGACCAAATAAAGAACTTATAGATGAAGTCTATACTAAGAGTCAAGTTCATTTGAATGGACCATTAAATGGTCGGACTAGTTTACCATTTTGAAAGAGGGACTAGGGACAAATATGCTGATATGTGTAATAAGGGATTTTTACCCTTTGCAAGTGGGTCCCAAGAACACGGGTTGTTCATTGGAGGGTCTGTGTGGCTATCATTCGAGCACTATGTGTGCTCATTGGCCACCAGAATGGCTAGCACTATTAGGCGGTACTAGCGCACGCTGGTGGGCTGCAAGCCCGCAAGCGCTGCATTGCAAAGCTTGTGTGGGCCTGCAGTTCAGGCCCATCAGCGAGATTGCAAGCCCACGCATGTGGGACAAGGCAAACCCAAATGGACTTGCCTTGTGCAACACATAGCTTGCCGAAGTGAGCTATGTGCGCGGGTCAAACCCACAAAACTTGGAGTCATGCGTGGTGACTCGCGTGAGAGATGTGGATTTCCCCATCTCACATTCCTAATAGGGGAGCTCTTTTACTCCCCTTCTCCCTATATAAAGGAGTCTTCTCCTCCTTTTTCAATGCACTTCATTTCAGCCTTTCTCTTCTGAACTTGACTTTTTTCTTGCGAATTATTCTGAGATCCTCCTGAACTTTCTCTTTTATTTGCAGGAATCTTTTTTAAGGTTTATTTCCCTTTTGGAAAAGAGCCTTCGCAATTGTTTTTAGATTGATCTACTAGTGGTTTAGAGGCCACTTGTTAACTGACAAGTTCTCCCTCTCAAGGAGGTTTTATTATTAAACTAAAAGTTTAGAGGAAATAATCTAAACCTAATTAATCAATTAATATATAAATATAGAATTTTAGTAAACTTAATCTAATCCTAATAACTACAAAAAGTGGGAGGCAGCCTCATTATTTTTGAGAGGGAGCACTTCCACTATATGTATAGGATTTAGGTGATCTTGGAGCACTTCCACAATATATATAGGATTTAGGTGATCTTGGAGTTTTCTCTTATTCTTCGTCCATTCGGCTAGTATCGGACACATTTCGATAAGAGTTCGTGCACGTGATATTTAAGAGATTTTACTTGACAGCTTTAATGGCATCCGTATCTTAAAGAGACTACCAAGTAAGTTTATATTTGATAAATTTAAATTGTTTTTAAACCTTATCAATTGTTTTTGAGAAGATCCTATTCGAATTCGATAAAACTTTAACCGATAATTCCACCTGCATGGTTATGTTTTCGATGACAATTCAATTTAAATGGTATCCGAGCCTAGTTTTATCAAGAGGTTTTTTTTAATCCTATGGGTTTTCCATCTCGATGGAAAAAGTTTTAGGATCGTTCTTGAGGTTTTGTGATTTTTCCTCAAGTTGATTAATTGACAAAATTAGTTTGATAAATTGATTGTTATTATTAATTGGTTTTGAATTTAGTCAAAAGATCAAGTTTATTGATTTGTGAAATTCGATAGAAAATTTTTTAAAAGCATTAATTTGGGTTTTTGATATTTTTCTCAAAATAGTTAGTTTGATCTTGGTGACTATGTTCTTGTTATTAGTTTATGTTTGTCAGATTTTTATTTTATTTATGTTTATTTGTTTATAATATAATTAATTAAAATAAATAAAATAAATAAATTGAAAAAAATAAAGATAAAGCCAACAGTGGCGTGAATTTCACTATATGCATGAATTATGGTTATGGTGTTGGCATTGACGCCAACACCACCACACATGAATTATGGTGTTAGCATCTTGCTTTGCTGTCTACGTGGCATCCCAATGTGGACTGCAAGGTTGTTCACAATTTGGATAGTATTTTATCCATGGGCAATGTGATTGCTGCGGGTTTAGTGAGAGGTAAAATAATTTTGGATTTTAGTTTGTTTTGTTAAAATAATTGAACCAGATCATGTTTTAAAATTAACGGGGTTTTTAAATTTATCTGGGATCAATAATTTAAACCGAATTTGTTTAATAAAATCAAAATGTATTTTATTTAATTCGGAACTAAATTCTAATGGTTCAAAATTATCCAAAGTTCATTTTAAGAGTTTAAAACGGCTGAACCGAATTGTACCAAAATAACATTTCCGTTATTTTGTAAGTTCGGTGTCTTAAATTCTAATATTTTAAAATTGTAAACTTTCATTAATTGAAATTAAAAAGTTAAGGTCTTAACTTGTGGCATTAATATTTAATTAAATTAAATATTCAAAATGTAAAATTAGCTCAAATAGACCGTGGTACCGGTTATAGTTGGGATGCTTAATTTTGTAATAGTGATGTCCTAATTCGAGTGGGAGAAAAATTGCATATTTTGCAAAATGATCATTGACCATTGAATCTTAACTGGCTTTAAGTCACAATTGTCAAAATCAAGCGATTTCACCAAGTATCTCGGCTAAATATAATAAATGCAATTATTGACATTATCAATGCATTATACTAGTATATATAAGTAAGACATCTACTTTGTTAAAAAATTCATAAGTGATAAAATTCTATGGGTCCAAATACGATTTGGTTGAAACATTCAATATTTGCTAATACCCATGCAAATTTTAAATTGTGATTTCGTACATTGAACCTCAATTTATATACAGAATATGGATACATAGTATCTAAAATAATTACATGGAGCCGTAACATTATAAAAGCTCACAATACTTAAATAATCCATTAAATATTGAATCGCTTAAAAGTGTTTTCCGGATTCACACCTCTGCCATACATTTTAACACAATGTGCAACATGCTTAGTGGGGCACATTGCATTATCAGTGGCCTGTGGAGGGTTAGGATACTTAGTATGGCTAGCATGTGGAATGACGGTTTGTCTCAACAGGTTTTCATTTTAACTCTGTTAGGCCCAAGAGCATATATGGGTAAAGTACCAAAACGTCTATCAACCAAGAGTTCTTTTGAGAAAAGGATTCGTTAGTCTATCCTACCAGACATTCAATAATGGGTTTTACATTCGAGCTTAGTCTGACTCATTATTGGAGAGTTGTGGATATTGAAGAATGCCAATAAAATCATCAACATAAATTAATTAGAAATAATTAATTTATTTAATGGTTTTAAAGACCTTTATTTTCAACTTTTTACAGATTATTCTATGAAAAATATTAAACTAAATTATGCAATACTGACAACCAATCATTCAAATTGCGATATATCCTTGAAATGGATTGACTATCTAGGAAATACTTATTTGATTGGGCTCAAGATCTATTTTGAGACATGAATCAAAGGAATTTTGATAGATAGGCTAAAGACCACAGGAAGAGAGATTATATCGGCCCAAGTTGGGTGGTATGTAAATTCAAAAGGGAAAGATGGAATGTGAAACTCCTTGTGTTGGCTATAATGGTTTTTGAATTATGCAAACAGTTAGAGGAGAACAAGCCTATGATATAGTGAAGTCTTTTAATAAGAAATTTCATGAGCAACATTATCAAGAAAAGATTATTGATCTCTAAGGTGTTTTAATCCTAGTAGATGGATACTTTAATCTTTGTGACTACTAATGTAAAGAATGTGGAGAAACTCACTAAGAATTTGGTTCATATTGGTGTATTAGTATGAGAGTTAATAGTTAAAACTATCTTGACCTTCTTACTTGAATCATATAACCGATTCATCATGGCCCACATTCCATAGATGAGTATGGCCATGGTAAGCTACAATAGTTTCTTTAGCTAGCCAAGGGTTCGGTCAATAGGGCTCAGCCAGAGTTGATGTTTGATGAACATTTCGACATAAGGGCATGGATGAGACTTTAACAGTCAAGGATCTCATGATTAAGGCCCTATTCTTTTCAACTTCTGAAAGCTGAACTAAACTTAACTGAACTTAACTAAACTTAACTTAACTTAATTTAACTTATTTCAGTGTAAATTTATAACTACACGTAGTTGAACTTAACTTAATTGAATTGTAGTTGAAGAGAATATGGCCTATATGAAAATTAAGTTTGTACTACATCCAAAGGGCATCGATATTAAATGCAACTATCTTGGAAACAATATAAGAACATCTCCTTTAACATTTAAGAGATTTCATGACAAGCATTAAATGTTCTTTATAAAGGTATTTATAATATGAATGTAATTATCTCTCTTCAACACTTAAGTAATAGTTACTTGATGTGGTTCTAGAATTGATAATGCATAGGAACTTAAGATGAGAAATGCTTGGGATGTCAAGTGATTAATTTTAGAATAAAAAATGGAGTTCTTGTAATGGTCATTAAGATTAAAGAATGTTACTTCAGGATTGCCCGATAAATTATTTTGATTCTGAAGTGATGAAATTTTTGTGTTCACTTAGAGTGATAACTTAATTCTATTTTAGTCCAAGATGCTTCTAGATATCGAGTTTTTCATTGATAATGAATACAACTAAAATATCTAAGAATTATTATTCCTAAACTTAAAAGTTTCAAATTGTTCATCCTTGAGTCTATCAAAACGAATTTGATTTATACCATAACTACAAATTGGATAAGCATGAGATGCTTAACCCGTTCTATATCTAGATGTTATTTGAGCTGAGTTAATAAGAAGCATATAGATAAGTTTTCTACACAAAAAGCTTAGGATCCCTTGATTGATAATCATTTGACCATATGAGTTCTTTATATACTTGGTAAAATAACGTAGAAGCTATTCAACAAACTTGTAGACGTGGCAATAGCCTAGCAAGCATGAGTTGCAATGGGAGCACGTGTAGGGCCTTAAGCGTATATACTTGTTAACGAAGTTATTTAATGAGCAGCTAGCATGATGGACCTAAAAAATAATGAGAGTGTATATAAGTCTAGAAGCGTGATAATTGGAAATAGGCAGATTTCTAAGTTACTCTCAAGGATGAATTTCACTTTGCATGATTCATGAGATTAAATCAATGGACCTTGATTAAGTCAAGGATTCTGAGAATAAAGTAGAGAAATAAACTGGTTATAATATCATAAAGGCTTTTTGTTTAACCAAGAAACCAAGTATATTAAAACCTAGTCTGAATAATTTTGAGAGAGTGTGAGATGGACTTATAGCACAGTCCTCCTAGAACACACCATTGTTATGGAGTATTCAAAGGGAGGAATGATGCCATGTTAGACATAATATACTTAAAATAATTCATTTTTATCTTTTGAATCCCTAAAGTGAGGATATAATTCTTGACTACTGGTTAACTACATCACACTCTGACTAAGGATATTGAAAGAGCACCATATGAAGCAACGATAGGCTAAAGCCTAATGTGTCTTTCACTTGATTTTGAAAAGTGAAATATGAATCACATTGTTTACATTAGATTGATAATCTATGTCATAATATTGATGTTAGATTAAGAAAAATCAATATAAACCTATTTATAAACAATCCATTGGAAACCCAAAGGTTATTACACCTACAACTTTTCCTAAACATGGTGTTTGAGGCTTGCAAGTGTGTTTTCTAAGAGATATCAATCTTAAGAAAAGTAGTGGGAGCATGATTGAACTAGTAAGTTCCGGGCGCACAAATTCCTTAAAGGATAAATCAAAATTTACATTTAAGCTTCACACGTGTTGAAGCGTAAGTTATAAAGTCACAACTGACATGAAAAAGAATGACAGTTCAGTAAAAAACTTGAGGGAAACATTTTTTCAAGATTGGTGATGACTCTTATCATATAGCATGAGTAAGAGTCTTTGAACCCATTCGAAGACTATGAATAATCCTTAATCGGCTTAACGATGCAAAAGCCAATGAAGATGAAATGTAATCTATGGACCATAATTTAATTGATAATTAGATTATCTCACCTTAAGGTGTTAAGGTGATAGAATGCATTTGGAATTTTAAAGTAACGATCCAATGATGCTTTTATGGATAATGAGTGTGTGTGACGTTAAGTAAAAACTGTTAGACTTGATGTATACCTTAGAGGCAATTAGGACGATATATCTTTATTAGCTATAATGTACAAACGGTTTCAAACTATTATTAATAATAATTAAGGCATCTTTGTTGCTTATCAGTTCTTTTAATTAATTTATGTATCTCGCTGGTATCATATATGTATGGTATTAAATATATATATGTGCATTGATGAGATAAAGTCAGTGACTGCTTCATAGCGTAAAAGTGCAAGGATATAGTAGGAGTTATGTGGTGCAAGAACTATATCCATGTGTTGGTGTCAGGTCTTATTGCAGTAGCAGTACAAGTATCCTCAGACGTGAGATACTGGTTACCTTGTGTATGAGTTATTATACTTTAGGTCATATTTATTCATACCTTGGCAATCAAGATGATATAGGTGATTATGGGTATAGTGATTTTCACATGTTGGTAAGCTGAGTAGTCAAGATGGGATCCATCGCTCCTGATATAGTGATATAGTGGGAGATGTACCTTAGGGCCCCTTATTGAAGTGACACTCTCATAAACCTCTGATTAGAGTATAAGATTGATAGAAAGAGTTTCTAGTCAATCTTGATACATAATGGCTGAGTGGTGTGCTTCGTGAACAAGTCTAATTCCAAGATAGCTACTGTTATTACATGAGCTGAAACTTAATCCTAGCTCAATAAACTGGATGGTACTTAACCTGATAGAATGAGTGTATTGTATTGGTTACTACTGCAAAACCAGATCAAGTCACAAGCACGTGACATTCCAAGTATCGAGGTATCATAAGCTTTTGCTAGAAAGCCCATTTGATAGTCTAGAGCTATCAAGTTTCATATCGGTCTGGAACACTGAGCCTAAAGGTTCCCAGATGGGAAGCCAAGTTTAGGTAAACCTCTAATGGCTCAATACTTTGGGATCTTATGAGGTCACACACTTTGGGTCTTTATTGGACTAAGTAAAGAACCTATAGACTAGTTCTATGCCGAGAATATCTAGTTGTCGAATTCATTAGAAGAATTATTAATTGGTTGGACCAAATTAATAATTAAAGGGAATAAAGAGAAAATAGGGAAAAATAGCACGGAGCGGAGCAAGTGAATTTTTCCTATTATGAGTGGCCCTAAACGAACACGGGATGTTCAGAGTAAGGCCTGCACGGCTGCCTCACTAGCTAAAAACCTCACTGGCCGTTAGCACATGGGGTAAGCCAGCAAGCGCTGCCCATAGCAGCGCTAGCACGGGCTTACAATGCAATCTTGTTAGCACGGTGCGCGGGCAGCCCACAAGCATACATGCAGAACAAGGCAAGCCCACAAGGGCTTTCCTTGTGAGGATCCGCGAGTTAGTCCGCGGGTCTAGGTGACCTGTATGGCTAAATCGCTAAGTAGGATGGGATATTAGCATCCCACTTTGTGTTCAAAGGGGAGTCAAACACTCTCCCTTTTTCCTTATATATAAGCCTCAAGCTCCTCTTTACTCAATACTTCAGCTCAGCTTTTCTCTCTAAGTTTGACATTTCTTTCTTTGTTTGTTGTGCGAGATCATTCATGAGTTTTTCCAAACAACGAAGAATTCTTTTGAAGGCTTTTTCTAAAGTGAGCCTTCTCGGTAAATTTTCGGGTTAGTTTTCGAGCGATCTAGTAGCTGCTATTTTACTAACGGGTTTTTTCTCAACGAGGTTTTGGTCGGTGAAGATCCGTGTGGATTAATCATAGAGGCCATCCTAGTTTGGAGGCTCGTGCTAACAAAGTTCTGTTGAATTGCTCTAAGGGAACGCCGCATCCAAAAAAACGAGAAGCATGCATCAACCAGTAATGTTCTAAACTTAGATGCTAGGTTTCTTTTATAAGCTTTATAAACCTAAAAGCATCTATGGAACGCTTTAACTTAGATTATATCAATCATGGCATGTTTAGGAGATCCTTAGGTTAATTTTATGTTTTGAAATTCCAGCTTGCAACGTTTGCATGTTCAATTACTATCTTGATTAACCATAAAAAAATATGGTCACATTTCCAAACATTATATTGAGATAGTATAGTTATGATTGGGTTGATTGGAAGTAGCTCATTTAAGTTTAAGTGAATACTTTGAAGCAAGGTTTAGGTAAATCCACGGCATTCTATCTGGAACCAGACTACGTTGTTAGATCAGATCCAAGAGAATGACCTTTTAGTTGAAAATCCATAAAATTAGGTTTGATCCAATCGGTTTAACCTAAACACTAGATGTATTCTTGTTTTATTAAGATTGCTGAAAGTTATAATATGAGCTGAGAGCTCTCTCAATACACTATATTGTTTGGACTATGAAGTTCATAAGTAAGTTAGGATGGATGGATCCTAGACATACTTGATGTTTTTATGCAACAAAAAGGGGGCTAATGCACAAGCTAAAGAGACCCAGTTACTAAGTTAGAACATTTGTTCAATATGCCATATGACATGTCATTACATGGGGTTGACATAAGAACAATACCGTTGATTGTCTAACCAAAAGTCCATCATTGATGGAGCTAATAGGGTTAGGTCAAATCTATAAAGATTAAGACATTGCCTAATGTGAACTAGTTCAAGTGGGAAATTGTTAGAATTATTGATGTGCCTTAGTTCTAAAGGCATTGGTTCATACAACGTCACATTATAAAGGCAATAATCTATTGCACTTATATCTTGTGCTATAATATAAGTATAGTATCCATTGAATGAAAATCATAAATGTCCCAATCTTGTTTTAATCATGGGAATGAATGAAATGAAAGACTTGTATATTGGATAATCTATAACAATGTAGTTGTTGTGTCACTTGGTAAAGTAGATCATGAATGATAAGTGTATAATTACACTTATTATCATGATATTTTTACTTCTAAAATGGTATGGTTTAGAGTCATTTTATACTTCATATAAAAGATTTCACGTGGTATGTAGTTGTTTTTTATGCAAGTGCAGAAATTAGGTGAATCTTGGGAGTAAAATGATCAAAGATGGAATTCTATGTAAAAAGAGTGAAAAAGGTGCAAAAAGATGCGTGGAACACAAGGAATTGGCTTAGGATCAAAGCTATCAAAGAACGATAAAGTTGCAAAGGAAAATCATAAAGAAAAACACATGTCACGATCGTGACACCCATTCGCGGTCGCGACTTATCATTCTTCACAAGCAGAAAGTTTCCAACCAATATTCACGATCATAACATGAATATCGTGCTAGCGACTTGTGATGGTTTTGGTCAACTCTTCTCAACTTCCAACCATCGAATAAGATCGATCAACCGCCATCAACCACCATCAACTGTTAGATGAAAAGACACCTCTTGGAAGCAATCCGATCACAAAAAGGTGCTTTCCATTGAAGATGAGGATGAAACCTTGCATCCAATCATATTGAAGTGATGCAAGCCTTCGCCAATGGACATGACTCTTCGTTTGGATAGACGTGACCCTTCGCACTCTATAAATAGAGTCCCAAATCAACCAATTTTGTGAGACACATAATGGGCAATGAATGGTAGTATGCATGTATGATAGAGAGTGAAAATTATATAGATTTCGCTACGTTCAAAGTGTTAGCGAGAAAAATGTATAAGTGATTTGATTCTTATTTCAATCACTAGATTTCTCCACAAATTCGAGCGATTGTTGTATGAGTGTAATTGCAAAACACTTATCAATAAAATTTTCTGTTCTTCAACATTCATTTATTTGATATTCACAAAGAATAGCATCCTAGCGGAGGTTCTGTACGAGTCAAGACCGAATTCAAAGTAGACGTATGAAATGCGGGAATTGACGACTCCCATTAAAGAGTGGATACGGTTTGATCAACTTTAGCTTTCACTTGCATACCTTACAACTTTACTTTGTTTTCTACCTATACTTTCTATTTCGAAATTTTTGATATGTATATGTGTCATAATGAGTATTTCATCTTGCGTCATTTATATTAATGAAGTTATATGCTTTCGAGCTAACTTTAAGAGTGATTTCGGGGTTAACAAGATTGTTTATAATCACTGGATCTGTGATTATAACGTAATTTAGTGAGCCATCATTTTTGGAGTGGTAACTTACTCAATATAGATATGTGAGAGCGACCCATACTAAGCATAGTATTATTGTTATCCAGGTTTTTATAAGTGTCATAATTCGTTTACCCTTGATTTAGAAAAGCCATTGCATGTGTTGTTCTGCGGTGAATTATTGAATATTAAGCCATCTAGAATCGTGTTTGTTAAAGTTATCTAGTGTATGAAATATTCTTGATGATCTTGCATGTTTTTCTCTATTATACTTGTTCTTTGGGAAAATCTATATAATTTACATCTTCTCTAATATGTTCAAGCATCTGTCTATTCATCAGTCTTTCATCCAAACCTTAAAATTTATCTTATTTCTTTTGTTCCATAACTCTAGTTAGTCCTTAGAACCGAATTCCTTCCCTGTGAGATCGATATCTATTAAAACTACATCGCAACTGTATACTTGCAGTTATCTTCATT
This sequence comes from Euphorbia schlechtendalii, assembly GCA_949673415.1. Lineage (NCBI taxonomy): Eukaryota > Viridiplantae > Streptophyta > Magnoliopsida > Malpighiales > Euphorbiaceae > Euphorbia > Euphorbia schlechtendalii. The sequence continues at coordinate 11,427 of CATIWQ010652141.1, forward strand.
TTTCTATTTGATAAGCGGTACTGACAACACCTGTTTGTATTAAGAACTTTTATATTATTAGTAGAAAAGCAGTGAACAAATTTTTAGCGCCGTTGCCGAGGATAAGCCTTTCGGAACTAGTATAGCCAAAATCTCGCGAACAATGAACATGGGCACATGTTGGAAACATGGGGCTAGACCCATCCACACAATAAAGTCACATGATTTTTGCTGAGTAGGTTCTAATTATCCTCAAACTTGATTTCAGCTTATTATTGATGTGAAATTGGGTATGTTGTAAGATATTGCTAATGGGTCCTTAAATATCGGATTACAAGTACAAGTATACTTGGTATATCTCAGGACCAGTGTTGAAGTGATAGAATTGCCATTCGGTTTGTTAAATCGAAATGAATCACCGACCACTTGATAAATAAAAGTGATAAGGATGTCTAATAAGTCGTTGACTTATTTTTTTCATTTTATTCAAGATCAAAAAATATGATGAACTTCATAAGGGGGTAATAAACACCATGCCTCTTGTTTATCATATTGATGTGAGTTGGCAAGGACATTGTAAGATTACTACTAAGTTTAGTATCTTTAATAGACGGCTGTACACTGTCCCAATTAGGGGTTGTAATGGTTTGCTAGAATTCGCTTACAGGTTATGGGTGAATCTCATTGCCAACATATGAACAGACCCAAAAAATCATATACTTAGAACTACTGATCTAGGATTTCAAGTACATGCAATGTTACAAGATTGGATAAAAAATTAACTATTAATTAATTGACGTGTTAAGTCAATGTAATTGAATAATCTATATAACTCCAAGAAATTAATTTAGTTAATGGTATAATATAATGTATTTTATATTATTCATTAAGTTAAATTAAGTTGACTAAATGTATATACACATGCACTTATTTAATTAATAACTAAATAAATTCATATTTTAAATAATTTGATAGAATAAATTCGATCAATAAAATTGACATACAATAATAATTAATTAGTTAGTTGATTGAATTAATCTTTAGTATGATATTTTATTTGATTAAATATAAAATTTTAATTTTGTTCATCAGATTAATTTGTAAATTACAGAGGATAGTATTTGAATTTATTTAAGTAATTAAACTAAGAGGTTTAATTATAAATTACAAATTTAAAGGATCAATTTATAATGAAGATTTAATCATAAACTAATTAGTTAATTAAGATATGTTTTGAATGATAATTCCGTTCATACGAAGAGTGAGGAGACAGAGGAAGGATTTGATGGCAAGAATGATGGAGGTTGCAAGAGAAAAGGTTGAAAGGAAGAGAATGCTTGATGAGCGAGCAAAGTATAGGTATGAATTTCAAAATTTTGCTTTGGAGTCTGTTCATTGTTGCGAATGCTTAGCATACAGGAGTAGCCTCGAAATTTGTTTTCAAAGTTAATAGATCATCCATTTAGATAAATAATGTTCAACTGTTCCAAAAAATAAGGAGTTTAGGAATGCTTTTGAGATGGATAAGATTCAATGATTAATAAAGGAATGAAAAAACTACATCCAATGTCTGTTGGAAATTTGTGTTATATTATTTCAAAAGATAACATTTTATGTGTTACAAAGTTTACTTTGTAAATAGTTTTATTAATTGAAGTGATGAGCCATACGGTTTTGTTTGAATTACAAAACTGTTTTGATTAGTCGGTCAAATAAAAAGGAGTTTTATGGCTGTTAATTGAGATTGAATTAGATATTCAATAATGCCATTTATGAGTTTGTCCGTTTGTGTTTCGAAAGGGATAAATGCCATGCATTCATTTCTTATTTATTTTGACCATTTTGAAGTTTTTGTTCTAATGGCTCAACGGGACAATGATCCACTATATAATTTGCTAATCTGAGTTTTAGAAAAGGACTTTCTTCCAAGATGACAAACTAGTCTTTCTATTTGATTACTTATTTTCTCCTTTTTATTTTCTGGATATGATATTGTATCTCTGTTCCTGAATCCACTTTCAAATCGAGAGTGAAGGAGCTGTTTAATCCTGGAAGGAACTACGAAGTATCCTTTAAGGATAGTGTCGTTCGACATGACTTAGCTTATTGGTGTTCAAGTTTCTTTAACTTGTTTTGCTATTCATATTATTTTGTATTCTTACATATATTCTATTGATATATGTTTATGTTTTGGTTGAATGATGGACCGGAAAATTTCATAAGGAGAACTTCTTAATTTGGTTGGCACCTCCAAATCCAAGAAAGAAAACCGAGATCGACGATATCATTCTTTATTTCAATTTTTTAAAATGAAAAGGAAAAAAAATTGAGAGTGTCTTCATTTTTAGTTAATGCAATAGTTAAAAATGTAATTGCCTAATTGATTTAAACAGTGTACTTGTGCTAAAAATCAATCATTAGTGGATTGAATAGTAGCTACGAAGATATGGACTTTTCATTCATGTTTAAAACAGATACAGTCAAGAGGACATGATTGTTCAAATTAAAAAGCATTAGTGGATTGATTATTAACATATGGAGTAAATCATTAGTGGTTTCCTAAATTATCACAACTTTAATTTAGTTGGAATTGGCAGAGACCGAATTGGTTAATGACATTGCAACTCCACTACCCTAATCTCATTTCATATATCCCTTTCAGTCACCCTTTATTTGCATAATGGAAGCTTGATTGACATCCTGATTTTTTCAATGTTTAAAGATATTCAAATCATACATTGTATATATTGATGATATTATTTCTAGTTTAGTTTCTTTCTTTTTACTATATATCTACAAATCAAATTTAATGAAATGCAAAATCACCAACTATCAATAGATGAAATGTTAAATGAGTAAAAGATGAGGGCTGCCCCTGAGGATAGTCGAAAAGTGCGACCGCCCAGGACTCATAGTTTGAAGGAGTTCAAAATTATTTTTTTGTTTAGTTATTGATACATTACAAGGTAAAGGTAAATATTAATTAGTGTTAAATTAGTTGGTAAGTAATTAGATAAGGATATGAGATGTCATGAATTCAAATCCCATATTTTTCAAAAAAAATTAGCTTTTATTACATTTTTTAGGGCTCACTTTTACATTATTTTGTCTAGAGTCCTCCAATTATCTAGTACGAGCCTGTAAAAGATTATACAACTTATTCGAGTAATGTAAGTATATATATATACCTCAAAAAGATATTCAATGGGGTTAAAATTGTTTCATTATTTTCATAGTTAAATAATACGCGAATCCAACACACCATCTCATGTCAAATCTAACTCTAATACCATGTATTCCGCATATAATGTTAAAATTATGTGCGGCATCACATGTGAAGTTACTGTTTGCATAATAGTTGTATTATTCGATTTGTTGGTTTAGCATCTGTAGTTGGTGCTGCTGGGTGTGTTAGGAATAATAGTGGTATTGTGGGATATTATATCGTTGTTGATATAATGAGCTTTTTAATTTTGGAATATCAAAGATGCTATACTCATAATTAAGAAAAAAAAGGGGAAAAAGGTTTTCGCATGGTTCTAAGAGATGAGAGATTATCAACTGCAGAGTTGTTAATATTACGTATATATTCTAAATTTATGGGTATATTTGAAAAAGCTATATATGTTGAGGTTTAATGTGATTAACTGTTTAGTGACATTTTACCAAAAAGAAAACTGTTTATTGATATTTGTATTGGTCAGATAGTAATGTCGTTTTCTTAGGGCAGTATGATTTATTTGATTTCGCAAACTAAGCACTTTAACTGAACTATATTGAAGGGAGGGAATGTGGCTATCACGGTTTTGTTATTTTACTGTGTTTTTTTAATTAGGAGAATTTACGTGTCATGGTATTGCAACTGAATTGATATGCATGGTTTCATGCCGTACATATTTCACACGTTTAATACATGTTTAGTTACCTGAACTTGTCCCAAAAAACCAGCTGCCCCCCTGAACTTTCAAAATGACCCCGTAACTCCTTCAACTTTAAAAAAGTGCAGCACTTTCCTCCCTCAGTGCCACGTGTCAACTTCTGATTGGAGAGAAAAAAAATCAGAAAAATTGCATCTTTGAAGAGTCAAACCAACCAGAAGATGACACGTGGCATAGAGGGAGCAAAGTGGTGCATTTTTTGAAAGTTAAGGGAGCTACGGGATCATTTTTTTAAAGTTGAGGGAGCTGCGGAATCATTTTGAAAGTTCAGGGGGGCAGCAGGTTTTTTGAGACAAGTTGAGGTAGCTAAACATGTATTGAACCTTACTTAAATTATCCTTTTCTTCAAATCTTCAAATTCTTGAATTTTTATTAAAATTTTATAAAATTATTTGTTTTTTCTTGCCTTGAAGCATAATGAATGAAATGTCAAAAAAAATCTGTATCTTAACAACTTTTTGATTAGAAAATAAAAATATTAGAAAGAAACTAATTATGCATAAGGGGACAAAATTTTCACCCATGCACTAGCAAAAGCGATGAGATTTCCGTCCGTGCCATGGCATGGCGGACGAGATTTTCATGGATCGGATGGAAATCTTGTCCGCCCACGCCATGACGCGGATGGATTTCTTGTCCTCTTCTAACAGTACATTTTTCAATTTTTGATAAAAAGGGCATTACGGTATTTTTAACACCCGGCACAAAGTAAAACTGGTTTACGGTAGCGGTATCTATTGCAATTTATTATAATTTTGTTAACATACTTCTCCGCTCATCCTTTTTTTGTGTTCTCAAATCATGACCCTTAGATCAATTGGCCCATTTTTTAATAAACGGTGCTGTTTCGTCAAATACACAAAGCCTATCTTTTAATTACACATGTAAATACTATCTTTTTTGAGGATTCTCTAGAATTAAAATTCTAAACCAAAACCCTAAAAGTCTGCAATGACTATGGCGTAAAAGCTGTTCGAAAAAGAATGGTAAAAATAAAATATATAAATAAACTCTTCGATCTTGATTTTGTCTTTTGGATTTAGAGATGCCAACTAAATTGAGAAGTTCTCCTTATGAAATTTTCCAGTCTAACCTTCAACCAAAACATAAACATATATTAATAGAATATATGTAAGAATACAAAATAATATGAATAGCAAAACAAGTTAAAGAAACTTGAAAACCAATAAGTTGAGTCATGTCGAACGACACTGTCCTTAAAAGATACTTGTAGTTCCTTCTAGGATTAAATAGCTCCTTCACTCGACTTGAGAGTGGATACAGGCACAGAGATGCAATATCATATCTAGAAAACTCATAACAAAAGATAATTTTTAGTGTTGGAATAGTATCTGCAAAAATATATATATCTTTAAAACCTACAAAGAGTGCTTATGTATATAGTGAATATATGAGCGTTTGATTCATAATAAAACAGATGGTCGAAAAGCAAAACTTATATTATTATTATATCATTTACTATTTTATTTAATTAAAACTTCTAATGAAAGTATAACTTATAATAATAATAATATTAAAACTCGAATTTATATGCCATAAAACTCAAACGGCTTAACAATTATGGTCTCAATATAATGTCTAGTTATATGCCTCAATGTGATGTACCCGTTACAGCATATAATCATAAAAAAGAAACATAACAAAATGCATAAAATAATCTTTTAAAATTTCAAATATCTTTGTAATTATTATATAAAATAATTTAAAGCAAACATATTAACACATAATATGTTTTCTTTTGAAATAAAATAACCCAAATATCCAACAAAAGCTCTCTAGTTCGAATTCAAAATTGAATCTCAATTTTGAACTTTTATGGCTAGAAAATGTGAAACAATTTGAGCACCGGTCTTTGACGGTGAATTTCAAGAATGGATTCTAAAATCCAACTCGTATCAATCGAAGATTTCATTTTTAATTCAATCCAACCTATGAAATTAGGAGAGTAATTAGTTTTTTTACTTTTGTTAAATTCACCATATGTGATTGTAAGTTTGACATACTTGTCGATTACTTGTATATTTATTGTTTTAACTAAGATTATAGTAACAAATTGAATGTTGCAGAGATTGACTCAACATGAATAAATTGTTGTTCCGGCAAGAAAAGAAAATTGAAGAGAAGATGATGAGTAAAATAAAGGAAAAAACTAAGAAAAAGGCGCTTAAAATGTCCAAAGGGGGGTTAGAGGGGTGATCTTGGATGGGTTTCAACTGTGAGTAGCACTTTTAAACCATGTCTACATCCAGACTACTCCCCGATTGTCAATTTACGGGTGCCTCGAAGATTTAAAATTGCTCCATATACATTCCTGAGATTTGATCGTTGGTAGATGTTTAAGGATGAACTCGTCCTTATCACTAGATCACACCCTTGGAGTTGTAGACTCTTCCTTCAAATTAAGGAGATAGAGATTAATCTCTAATATTTTTGTTATATTCACCCACTACTTATAAGGATATACCAACTATATTAAACTCAATTGGTGATATTTTAATGTATTTGATTCCCTGTTCATAGAAAATTAATCTGACACATATTTAGACACTTGTGATGATGAGTTTAAGTTGTTACTGCTTTAATTGGCACTCATATCAAGAGGTATTAAAAATCAATTTTGTTTCAGTCAAGAGGATCAATTTTTTTATGAAAGACTCCACAAAATAATAGTTGCATGAGATGACCCATTTGTCTTATCTAAACCTCTGCAGTCACAGGATCATTTCCGGAAATCCCATAATTGCAAGTAAATAAGAGTAAAAAACCATCATTATAGTGTCTAATTTGGGGTGCTAACAGCCTAGCTAGGGGGTTCGCTTTGAGGTTGTACTCAACTTGATAGTGTTTGACTTGAGTTTAAAATCGATTTTAGATTACCAAGTTTTGCGAAACTTCCAAACATTCAACTTGAGCATAATGTTTTAATTCCGTATTTATTTTAATTTGTATATATATGTTATATATGAAACTTTTATATGTACAAAAATCTTACAAAGCAATTTCATTTCACTTGGGTATGATATAAAAATAAAAATTAAGATCAAAATGAATAAGTTAAAATATACAAAGCAACGGAGATCCAATTTATCGATGAACTGGTCTAATTATTGGTTTCAAAATACAGACCCCTCACCTAAATAAAAGAAGAAAAAAATGTGATTGAGATGTAATTAAGTGGGCTGTGTCTGGTTTCAAGGGTTTACACCCATAAAATTGTCAATTCAACAACAAACCTAACCAACCATTTGCGCAACCACGGATTAACCCTTTCTTAGTTGGTGACCAGTATAATTGATCGCATTGAAAACATGTTAGTTATAGTGCATGACCTTGTACCCCACACCACTTCAAGCCTATTTCAACTAGAAACAGAAATAAATTTGAGCACACATATTTATTGCATTAAATTATTGGTTAACCATACTCTAGGGTGTCACTCTTAAAACATTCTTCAGTTTTTAGTATATAATTCTTAAATTGAACAAGCAACTTCTAGCTGATTAACCGAATCTCATACACATAATGCAGAAACCCAAATTTTTAAATGGAATGAACTTTACTGGGAGATTATGGGCCTAGATGATATAGCCTCTGCCCATTTATAGCCCAATTCTTGAATAATCCGGTTAGGTCTAGCCTGGTTCGAACCGGAGCACGGAGGAAGTAACTTGAAAAATATATGGGCTTGAATTGTTTAATTGGGCCTGATCTGACAATAGTCCACAACGCCTTAATGAGTCATGATTAAGGATGGTAACGGGCCGGACCCGGCCCGGATCCGTTTTCATATACTGGACCCGAATCCGACCCGGATCCGACGGGTCCATAATTTCCGGATCCAGATCCGGATCCGACGGATCTCACGAATCCGGGTCCATGTAATTAACATCAAATTCTTAGTTTCAGCTTCCATTTTTGTACATTTCACCTTATTTTAAATATTTTACATGCTCATTTAATTATGTTCATGCAATTGTATTTACGTGGATATCAAATAATATTAATTATCAAATATTTTCGGGATAAATAATAAATAAAAAAATACTATTAATATTTAAATACGGATCCGGATCCGGATCCAGGTTTCATTACCCTGACCCGGACCTGGACCCGGACCTGTTTTCTGAACCCGGATCCGACGGATCCAAAAAATCGAGATCCGGATCCTAAAAAACGAATCCGGATCCACGGATCCGGACCGGGTACGGATCCGTTCCCTAGTCATGACTTGCCTTGGTATAAAACCGAAGTTCAACTTCAACTTTAAAATAGTGCAGAAACGTGACCAGCGCCGAACAGAAATATTGAAAGGAAGATTTGGCAATGGCGGGAATCGATTCAAAGAAGCAACTCTTATCCCTAATTCGTGACTGCGCCTCGGAGAAAACACAAGGAGGTCGTCTCCTTTATTGTTCTTCTTCTATTTTTCTCTACTGGCTTAGTTTTCAGTTTTACTTCCAAGTTTGGTTTCGGTAGACATGGAAGAAAACGCTAGAGAAATTCGCTTCGCTTTGTTGCCTTAATTTGATTACAAGAACTTGACGTTATGATTGAATTTCTGAATGATGAAGATTCTGTTTGTTAAATCAAATAACATTTCAGTTCTGATTTCGTTATCTTCGCAACTAAATGAATCCTAAAAATGCGCTTCAGGAAATGCGCCCGCAGTTTTTTCTCATACTAACAACAGGCCAGGGAAGCGACGTGATCTAGATTTGACATATTTATCTGATTTTCATGCGAAGCTAAACTTTATGTTCGTAAATCGTAATATACTTCCCAAAATTTTTGAAGTTTTTTGCGAGCTAAATTGCTGCTTTCCGAATGGAGAATCTCAGAAAGAAGAGTTGTTGGCTTGAAGAAAAGAATCGAGGAGCTTCGATCTCAACTTGAAGGGGAAAATGCAGAGAAGGAAGAATCGAAGAGGTTCAAAGAAACTACCGAGCAAGAGCTCAAAGGCTGCGAAGTTGAATTGGCTATGGACGTGGCTTCAATTCAAACCCTAGAGGTTCTACTCATGTTCTTTCATTCTAATATTAATCATCTTTTCATTTACTGGTTGAGAACAGTTTTATATTAAACTTTTCAGGTTTTCATCTATCTCTTGAGTCATGAGACGTAATGAACTTAAAATTCTTACAGGCAAGAATATTTCAGATTCAAGATCAAATATCCTGTATCGGACTAGAAATCGAGCGTCTTAAGGTGAAATATACAGTTTTTTCCGGATTTTGTTTTGGTTTATACCGTATTTAATTCTTGTTTTGAACATTGTCTTTGCTTGATAACGAGAAGAATGAAGAAAGAGCTTCACGGTAAACAACTTCAACAATTACTAGCTTATTCTGACATCATTGAGCACAATCAGTTTTTCTATATATGTATGAATGACATAATCTAACAAGTTTTGTGTTCTACTGTTTCTGTTACTTTTTTCTTACTATCCAGAGATCAGTTTATCGGTCAGATGGTTGAATTCAACAACAAGATAAGGTTGGTGTCACTTATGAGCAATGCAAAATTTTCTGTCTTACGTTTGTCAACATAAGTGCTTGGAAGCATATATGCAATCTATCGTTGAATAAACTTTGTTCTTGAGCATTAGGAATTAATTGGACTTGCACTATCAAATCCCTCAGTACCTGCTATTTCATAACTGAATGTCTAGAATGTTCTGCTACCGTATCGGATTCTATTTATACTCTAGCTAAGATGAATCTTCAATATTTTCATTCTTCAATAGGATGCACTATTTATATGCTTGTCTTGAAATACTTTTTTGATTTCCAACCTTCCATTAAGCAGTGTAAATTCTTAGATTAATCAGCTTTCATCTAAAAAAATGCAATTTGTTATCTAGAAATCTCGTTGAAAACTATCTTTTCCAATAAAATATTTTGTTTTTTTGTTCATATTTCACTTTTGTGAGCATCAATTAAAAAGTAAGAAACATATGTTCAGTTCTGGTGGTTTACGGCTTTATGCAATTAATTTTCGATACAGAGATATTAATATCTTTAGAAGATGTTGCATGTTGGTTGTAGAATTATGCTGCCTTATAAAGGATCTGGACAATATAATCCCCTACTAGTCTTTTGAGAGGGGATTGCTTCTGGAAAGTAGATGTGTGATTCCTTCTACTTCAAGATATATTTGAGGCAGAGTCTAGGTACAATGGCAAGACTGTGCTTTTGTGGATGCTATACGGGTTTGAATTATGGAAGCATCTGATTTGAAATAGATCGTGCAAAAAATGCTGGTAGGAGTTACGTGCTCTAGATTACCAACTTCCTACCCATGCAAAAGTGGGGAGCCTTGTGATCCAGAGAGCCCCTTAACTCCTTAGATCTTGCCATTCGATAAACCATGGTTAAAATCATGTCAAATATATCATGTTCATGTTTCAAGATGACTTTGTTGAACTTGCATAAGATATTCTCAAGAAGATTTAAATAGACAGTCTGTCTGCTTTGCCATGGTGATTTTAATGGTTAAGTGACATTGGTAGTTTGGATTTAAACGGGCATCTTAGAAATTGTTGATGGAAAAAATCAGCTGAGATATCTTTTCTCATGTTTAGGAAATTCCAGGTGATTATGACATCCAGACTCCCTGAAGAGGATAGTATGATGACTCCGACAGGTGATGACCTGGACTTTGTTAGCATGTAACAAAGTAAAAGATCTTAATGTTAATTTACATGCTCTAAAGAATTCACTTTTAATGAAGCATATGATGCATACTGATTACGGTTTGTTTTCTAAATGGCACAACAATTCAGAAGCTGATCATCAGGCTGAGATGGTGGTATTTGCTGAACCTGATCCGAGAAATCTTGAGGATCTTTATGCTGAGTTAGTTTCTAAAACTAATAAAGAGGAACAGGAATATGAAGCAGAGAAAAATCTTCAAGACCAGGTAAATTATATCTTTTGTGGGTGGATGGGAGAGAGCTGTAATGTCAGATCCCCAACCTATATCTCATTCATTCAGACTATATTTTTGCTAACCGTTTCTTGAAAGTTTTTTTTAATAACAGTCTTTGTGTCCCTGCAGCTCCAGCAGGAGTATGCTTATCTTCAGAATAAGGTTTCGTTGATAGAAGCGATAATGAAAGAAACCCAAGGACTGCAAGATTTGACAAAATATCCTTACAACTTCTATGAAATGTCATGGTTTTATCATACTTTCACTGGATGAAGCAAAATAAAGGATAGAAAAGGAAAGCGCCAGCTTTTGTAGCCACCGATGATAAATCATCCACTGATCTAAGACAAGTAAAATGCGCATAATTTACTTATGAGAACAAAGCCATTCTTATCTGGGAAATTGGTCAATAAAATTTGAAACCCTACATTTCAAAAATGCTCTTCAAATTGTTTGAGACAAGGCTCTCCATATTTATCCTAGGTAGAATGTTTTGAAGTAGCGACTTTTGAATGCCTGATAAAATGGCCAGATTGTTTTTTACCTAATTGATGAATGATGGCATTTAAATTGCCAGTATAAAATTTTTTTAACTATCATTCTAATTAGTATATCTGAACAATTGTTTCCAAGTTACGTAAATTATGACGAGCAATGTGAATGTTTTTCTTTGACTGAACATAATCAGACTTCTGAACTGGAACAAGATTATGCCTCTCTTGGTGAAGAGTTGCAGAAGAGATGTGTGTGTCCCAGTTGTTGTGCAGATAACGTAGAGTTCCTAGGTGGAATTCTTTAAGTAAATGAAGTAAACTAATGTCTTGGAAGTGTTCTACTTGCCATTGCTGCATCCTGATCTCTTGTAAGTATTCTACTTGTCACTGCTGCAGTGTGTGTTGGTCATCCTAAATGAGCTGCACATTTTTTTTGTGATTGTAGCCATCTTTGGCATTTATGAATGAATGGACTCACTTAAACTGAAATTTTATGATGGCATGGTTTAGACTAGCCACGATATGGAAGTATAGAGGTAACCAGTTTGAGCAAAAAACTGTGCATGTTACTAAGTGGATTAGACCTATGCTGTTTCTCTTGCCAGATTTCCATTATTACAATTGATTGATCATTGATAGTTGATACTGAGTGCGTTTATCTCATGAACTATGCTTTGATTTTCTATTTATAAACAAATCTTGCATTATGAGACCTAAAGAACGGAGAAAAAATGGTGGGAAAGAATATTATGAGAAAGTTCCACATGATAAGATAATAGAACATGATTATCTTCAGAAGGTCAGCCAGTGGCTACCTAACAATCCAAAGGCCTACCTTCACACACTATTCTCTGCTTTTGCTATAGGTGTGTATATTTGTAGGTGATGCTTGTTTATCGTTTTCCATTAGTGATGACAAAGTCAAATTTGTCTCCTCGGTAGACTTGACTTGTTCCTGAAAAATAATTTTATCGAGATGATCATCATTGATAAAGATCATGAATGGACTTATCTGAAAAACCTCACATAGTCGTATTGAACTTGAATGTAGGAAATAGGACTTCAATAAAGTCTCAAGTGAACAATTATATAAAACAGCACTTACCTCTTTACTGGGAGGTGATATGCTGGATAGAACAGTATTCATAGGGGCAACTTTTGAATTGCGAGGCTTCATGACTTCTACTGGTATAGAAAAGAGTGCAGAAACAGGGCGATGATCAGAGAACTTACTTTCACTACGAAAGTATGAAAGTTGCTTCACTCCTTTCCCGTACCATAGAATTCTGTCACACCTGCAACCGAAGTTTCACTTTCTCAATCTTCAAATGTAGATAAAACTATTTGTTATATGCTAAGATTTTCATAAAAGCTATTGGACACATATTGACCATTTTGGTCACATTAGCTCATACCAAGCTGGAGTTCTTTGCTTTTCTCCTGTTCTGTTGGGCAAACCACCTGAATACCGATTGCAATTTTTTGAAGAATACTTGTAAGTAGGGGCAAATTCTATGTTTCCCTCTCTCCATCCTTGAAATACTCCTCCATCTTCTAGTTCCTTTCGAAGCTGATCAAACTCTTGCAGTGATTTCCAGTCTTGCTGCTTTATGAAACATCTTGCTAAGTTGTCTTGTAAGTACAATCTGTAGTTGAGGTCTCCAAACCAGAATATCCGACTGCATTATATGATTTGTTATACATTATAATTAGTTTTTTACTTGAATTGAGTGTTGACTTTGAACTTCATCTAATTTACTTATGAAAATACCTAAAACATCAAAAGTGAATGACTGAAATGACTAAGTTTGAGTTGGAATTTGTAAGGTGCTAATCTTTATCAGGATAGAGTCTATAGACATTGATGATTTGAGATCTGGAAAGTGAGCTTACAAAAGTTTTCCAAATCCCTATTAATTTTATTCTTGCAGAAAGATTCTATGGTTAAATAGATCCTAGCTCTACTTTTTAAGCATTTAAGCAAGGCAAAAAACCAGACCTCAATTGACAACTTGGAGAGATTGCAAAGTGTTTTATAGTTTGGATTCAAAAGGGACTACTTACTCGTGCCCTAAGATGGTGAGAGGATGGGGATTATAGGCATAGTCGTCTTTAGGGGATCGGGGGAAAGAACTTCGCCTAAAAATCTCAGAAACTTGATGGTTCCTTCTCCCTTCATCGCCAATTTTTTCCCCAGAAGCTAAATGGGCAGCAACAAAGCAAAAACTTGTTCCTTCAATAGACATGCTAACTGAAACTGAACCTTTGTTTCCCAAGTAGCCCATGATACCACAAGCAACCGAACAAACTTTTACATTGGAAATGCAGTACTTTCTCAGCAATTCTTTTTTCATCCATACACTTATAAACACTCCAACCATTTTCTTGCTAGCCATTAATGTGTATTCGCTGCCCCCATGTAAATCATCATCACATGACCCTAACAGGTCTTTTACTAGGATCCCGGATTGGCAACTAAAACTTGCCCTCCTTTCTGAATCCGAATTTTTGTCATAGTGGTAGTTGTCACTTGAGATTGTATTTCTCTTGGTTGTCAACCATGGACACCCAAATTTATTATTCAGAGTTTTTTCTATGAGCAAGTTCCAATTCTTTGCTTCTGTTGGGTCTTCTGCTCCAATTACAGTTCTGGTTTTTAATGGTACAATCTCTTGGAATCTGCAGTTAGGAACAGAATTAGTTACAATCTGGAGGTTTACCAGGGTAAATTTAATTACACTTTTAGTGTTAAATTACATACCCGAGGACATACATATCAGCTGCATCCCTTAGATTCAGCCACTCCTCCAAATCTACTGCTAGACTTCCTACTGGAGACCTTCCAGCTACGTTCCATGTACCAACAAATATTCTGAAAATATGCACATAGAGTTACAAATAAAGAAATTTAAACAACATAAGTGGTCTACAATTAGCAAACCAAAAACTTGTCCCCTCACCTTAACTCGTTTGCAATGCATGGATATTCTGCAGAACGAACAAAAATGTTATCCCCTTCATCCTCACTTTCATCTGCAGCAAAACATGGCACTTTGAGCATAACATACTTCAGGAAGGACTAGAGAGATGAAGTACAGATAAGAACAAGGAAGATGAACCTGAAATTTCGTTCAAGGTAAATGCTTCAGGTCTCTTAATCTGTTTTCTAAACCATTTATGAAGTTTCTTGCTTCTGTATAGCTGGTTCTTGTTATACATAGCTTAGAAATTTAAATCAATTGCATGCCATAACTAAAAGAAATCTAAGTTGGTGTAGATCTGCTTTTTGAAAGTTCGCATGCCTTGTTCAAACAAACGCTAGATTGACCAAGCTAAACCACATAATGTGGGTGTACTAAAATGAACATAGTATTAATCTCCTATACCAAAGTGATGATGTTGAAACAAATGAATAAACTCAAATTACAGTCGTATGAGTTATATATGAATTGAGAATACCAAGAGAGAGAAAGTGACATGTAAGTCAACTTGGTAAGGAGGAGAAGAAGTTTCTTTGCTGTGTTTGATTGTGTAATTTTTTTTAGTGAATCACAAGGTAGGGGGGAAACAAAGAGAGTTGTAGACCTCACAAGCTTCTATCATTTGCTTGATCATTTGAGCTGTTTTGTAGTGGTGCTAATCACGTATATCTTGTGGAGTTTTACATGACAACTTGTTTACATTTCCAAAGTCAAACATGCTATTATTTGGGTGGATAATTAGAAGATTATTAATTTAGGCGAATGCATAATTGCATATGGGCTTCTTCCTTCTTTGAATAATCATATACATTATTTATATATACCACGAAGTAAATCCCATTTTTGCATCTCACTTTCCTAGTCTATTTCTTTTCGACTTTGGGCAAACTTTCTTGCCATAAATAGACTGCTTTTTTAACCGTTAAATGTGCTGCTCTTAACTTATGCAGACTTTGACCTTGGTTGGTTCAAGATAAATGATGCACAATTATTAGAATAGCATTTAAAAAACAACCTTTCCATTTGTTTTTTATGCTTACTCGGTTAGTTACAGTCATCAATTTGAAAGAGTGCACATTCATCATTAAATCGAATTCATTGTATTCAGTATTAGCATATAGTTCATAGTTGTCATGGGATTATTTAATCTCTTGTTACAGGAAGGAAACTATTAAACTAAGCATTAGAATAGTAGTTTTTTTTCTAAAGCTTTACATAAATTAGGTTCTGCATCGAGAATCAAATAATTGTTATGGGTCCAGTTGGTTAGTTGAATAAATTATTGATATGATAGTAGGCAATGGCCAGCAATCACAATTAGGCAAAACTACATTTTGGTCATGCGGTATAATTGTTTGTCTATTTAGTTGGTATATACTCATTTAATTTATGTGTTGAGCAGCCTTTTTTTTCTAGTATCAAGGATTATACACCATATGTTCATAAAAATTCTACATTGATGATAACAAATTGAATAAAATATGATAACAAATTGCGTAACATATTAACCAAAGAATAGTGATGAACACATGATTAAAAATGCAATAAATTGCATTTCACATGACACTGAAATAAAATAAGATAACATGTAACTATATGGACTTAATTAACAAACAAGTTATATCGTATGACCCAAGTTGCCAAAGTAAATTCCAAATTTAAGAATATTTTGGCCGATTCATTAATTATAGGTAATTTTTTATGACTTCTTATCCGTACTCTCGTATCGTTCGTGTTCATCAATTGAAGTAGAATGGTCACATGACCCATTGCAGTTATGGTACCAATAGCTACTGATGTTGATATTTCCCTGTAAAAATCATTCCTCATTAAAAATTTGCTTTTCCATTCTTTATGGCATAATGTCCTTTTGCTCATTTCTTATATTTTTTTTTCTATTTTATTTTTTATGGTTGACGTAACGATAATATCACTCTAATTTATATAATGCTTCTTTCTCCGAAAAAAAAACCTACTCAGTTATCATTATAGGTTGCCATGCCTCTTAAGCAGCGAATTCGTTAAGTTTGGTAATCAAGTACTTCATTGATTGCTGGTAATAATTCGAGTATATAATTGGTTCTATCAAATATCTATTTAATATCATTTCCTTATTCAATTGTGTCCCTTTTCTCATTTTAAGATGTTAAAATGATTTAATTAATTAAAGATAAGTCTAGCAGAAAATATTGTGTTTACACATGTATAGACTAAGTTTTTCTTTCATTTAGGTCTGTAATTCATTTGAGATAATGTCGCATCAATTACAGAAAGAGCATATTTTTCTTTTGTTTTAAGAATATTTAATCTAAGAAATTAGCAATCAATTAAAAATTCAACCGGAGTTAAAGAAAAATCAATCTTATTGGAATGTTGTTGAGTTATCGTTATCGTAACCTGTTTATAAATATCAACTAATGGACATTTAACTATTATTTATCATGTGTAAGTGAATAACGATTCTATTATTAATTAGGTACAAACAACTGAAATTGAGTTCCGAGATTGTGGATTCAAATACAGCCCCTTTTCCTTTTATTTTATTGTGAAAGTAATATTCCATAAGGGAAGAAAAAGAAAAGGTTCCAATGGTGACTATCCTTAAAAAACTGAAAAAGAAATAATCATCCAGCCTTTGTACATGATTAAGTTAAAAGCTCAACACTTTTGAAATAATTAACAAACACCAATTGGTTTAATGTTAATCTCCATTGTCTTTGGTTGAAGGTGAAAATATAATTAGTTGTGTTACTAGTGTATGAAAAAAATAAAGACAAAAGTCAAATTAAATACTGCCAAAATTATAAGAACTAAAATGCTTAATGGCATGATATGTACAACAGATGCTCCACCCCATGGATCACCATATGTTGCATACGCCTCATCCATGGATGGCACGTAGATTGTACACACTTCACCCTATGCTTTTTTTATACGATTGAACGTTTTGTTTGTAAGATGAGATTTTTATTGTAGGTGTGCTGTTATAATCCTTTTGTTTTCCTATCCATATAAGAGCATTGGAGTAATTGAAGAGGATAATATATAGAAATTTAGAAATAAAAATTATACCGCATTGTAATAAATCAAAATGAGCCATTTTAGTAAATTTCTCAATGAATAATATTTGTTAAATTTGGTTAAGACAATATTGGAACATAGAATTACAAATAATAAATGGGTTAACATCATGTAGAGTGCAACTCTAAAGCTCAGATAGGCCGAATGAGCAAAGGTAAAGAAAGTAAAGTGATGGGCAAATGAATTGCGGACCATTTGTAAGGTGATACACACCTTAAACGCCATCAAAAATTCATTTTTATGTATATAGTGGGTTCCAAAAATTATGAATGTATAGATAGAATTTAGTAGGCTTTGTTAAATGTTGGTCACAATATTAAATATGGTGTTTGCGACATTCTAACAATAATTAGAATATAGAAATCTATCATCCATCAATCTCGATTTCATTAAATGATTTGCACCTTAGGGCTAACTCTAAGGGTTCCTTCTTCGCCTCACAAAAAATAAATGCTTACCCACTCACTAGTACCCCAAAGTACTTCTCATAAAACACGCAATGGCCTATTAATTGAGTTGTACATAAATAATCAAGGCCACATATATATAAACTAGATATATCGAATAAATGAAACAAATTATAAGAAAATTGTTCACAAATATTTTATCAGTCTCGAATTGGGCGGTAGAATATAATTAATTAAAACATAGCTCAATGCCTTTTTAAAAGATTCTACATCCCATCAACATAGAAATGCAGCTCCAAAAGGACCATGCAAATTACAACTAATATAAGCATTTATAGACAATAAAATGAACTCAAAGAGTCCTAAATATATAAATTATTGTCTTTGATCCATTATAAATTAAACTACTAGTTATTCACTTTTCGTAAAATATCTATTCTTATATGAAATTATAGTATTTGTATCACACTCTCATGGAAAACTTATTCTACGAATCAGACATCATATATATTATAAATGTAACAAAAACAACTATATCAACTATTTCAAGTCATTTGTTCATTTAATATGTGTTCTTAAATTGAAAATAAATTATCCTACTCAAATTATAAAAAACAATAATACAACTACCAAAATTTTATTTGCCATTGTCACATATCAATGCAACATAACATTCATATTAATTTGGAAAGAGATTAAATATAAAATGAAATTATTATTTTGGTACCTGCCTATTTACTCTATAATACTTTACATAATGTAGTGAAAAGCAGAGATCCTTTCAAATTTGAATAAAATGAAAAATTGGATAGTTGACATCAGCAAATTGCTTTTTGTTGTCTTGCACGTGACCACTCCCATAAATTCTCATTAAGAGAGAAGGTTTCCATTGCCGAAAACTGAACCCGGGTAGCCAGAATTCTAACCGGTGAACGACAGCGAATCTGTGATCAATTTTTTTCATTACAACCACATATTTCATTTTAAGGTTTTATTTTCAACATGGTAGATGTTTCGTAAAATTTACTCCAATCGTATACAAACGAAAAAGTTTTAGAACATATGAAAATTATATTGCATTTCTTGTTAGCCACCTAGTCCCACCGTTGATAGAATTAATTTGTTTTAAAGCAGTCATATTAGCAACCAGAAATAGTTTGAGGGTATTTCACACGGCCCCAGCAACTGTCCCAAAAAACCCGAAGTGGGATTTTTTTTTTAGATAGATTTTGTTTGGTGTTGTGAAAAGCAACTTCAAACTAACATTTTCAATTGAAAACGCATGATTGATCATCCTTAGTAGTTTGTAGATTCCGAATCTAGGTGTCATGACTCATATAGAATAGAAGTTACTTTTGATAACGTGATAATAGTCTTGAAAATAAACAATGTCTATTCAGAGCATCTTTACTAGTTTGTGAATTTCAAATCTAGGTAGTATGTGGAATAAAAGTTCCTTTTTATTACGTGGCAATAGTCTTAAAAATTAAAAATAGACGATATAGATTGTCTATTCCATTTTAAATTGTATTTATTGTAGCATCTAAATAGCCAAATAAACATAGTCTACAATTAAAGATGTCACATCATATAGGGAAGATTTGGTAGACAAGTTACTAAAGATGCATTTTTAAATTGATTGTTTATTCATTTCTATGTGTCAAGACAATTTGTGGAATAAACAAGCTACTAAAGATTCACACAAGATAAAAAAAAATAGATTGTCTATTCCATTTTAAGGTGTATTTATTCTAGACAATGTCTATTCAGTTGTATACATCTAGACAATCAAATAGATATTATCTACAATCAATAATGACACATAGATATCACATCATAAAGGGAATGTGTGCTAAACAAACTACAAAAGATATTTTTTCAAATTGATTGTCTATTCATTCCTATGTATCAATAGTGTTTTTGAAATAGATAAACTATTAAAGATGCTCTTAATACATAGGAAAATGCAAGTTTCGAATCTCATTAGATATATATATATATCCAAGGAGGGGTGAAAAATTTTAACCGTAACCAAGTTGCAGATAAAATAATTTAAGGAAGATATTTATCGCATAAACAAATTTTAATTACACAAATTTCTTCCAAAAATTAAATTAACCTAAATACAAAAACTATGTCTGCAAGGCACAGTACATGACTTGGGTTGTGCAATTGAATAAAATTTAGGACTAATACATCAAGATCTGCTTAAAATTGACTCAAAAAATACGATGTCATCCTCAACTTTCAAAAAGACCCGTTACCCCGCTCAACTTGGCAAAATGCACTAATTACCCCCTCCTCAATGCCACGTGTCAGAATCTGGTTGGTTTGACTTTTCAAAGATGTCATTTTTTTTATTTTTCTCTTTTTAACTAGAAGTTGACAAGTGGGATTGAAAGGGCAAACTTGTGCATTTTTGCAAAGTTAAGGGGGTAACCGGTCCTTTTTGCCAAGTTGAGGGGTTAACTGCTCTTTTTAAAAGTTGAGGGTGACATCTGGTTTTTTAAACCAATTTCAGGGGGTCTTGATGCATTTGACATAAAATTTATGAAAAATCAACATATCTGCTTATTTAGTCATTGAAATAAAATGATTTTTACCTTTTTTTTCATCAATAACCAAATGTTGCCTAAACATTGCAATAAAAGCTTCCACTCTTTCATTCAATTCCTCCTTTGAATAATTACATTTCTTCAGTTCTTGTTCTTCTACTTCTTCGAGTCCCTCTTTTTCTTCTTCCCTTCCGATGTCCGATTTTTCTTTTTCTTGGTGTTGAGTAGGATCCTCACATTCTATTCTTCTATTTTTCTCTTGATTCTTTACCATGTCTCCCGCATTGTTATTGCCGATATTTTCCTCATTTTCAGCTGAGCCAGAGTGAATAGAAATGAGAAAAATGGCTACGAGAACGAGATTAAGGACTATAAAAACCCCGGCATGCCATTGCTCGATGAAAAACATGAGTAAAACCCTCTTTAGACAAGCCATTGCAAGTGTTGTAGCAGCTGCAATGATTATTTTGTGCAAATATACATCTTCTTGCTCTCTTCTAACTCCTCTCTTGTATCCCATTGTGTATATGATAATTTTGAAACAATGTAAGTTTGTTCATATGATGCACCTTATTTATATATAAATGGAATTGGGATGGAAATAATTTGATAAATTTGAATTAATAAATGGAATGATGAGAGTGTGATGGTGAAATTGGAGACAAGAAAACATGGTATGTCTGGAATTAGTGAAGTTCTATACGATTGTTGCAACTCAAGATTTTAAAGTTTAAATATGATTTGTAATTTGGTGTTGGCGTGCATTATGGCATTGCTTTGAAGTTTGCCAACTTGCTTTTTAAGCTATTGGATTTACTGCTTCATTTTAATTTTTTACAAACAAATCCTAAAAGGCTGACCTCTTTTTTCCTTGTGTTGTTATGCTCAATTTTCCTTTGTTCCATTGAGGTAGATAAAAGCAAAAATATTTTGTTATTTTAATTTATATTATTTTTTTTGGAGAGTGTTAATCATATAAAATCTTTTCTAAATGTGAAAAAAGAAACAAAAGAAATTCTGTATTGGCACTCACACCAAGTCCTTCCCTGTAGGGGTGAACATTGATCATTTGGTGCAAAAATTGAACTGGACAAAATGAATTGAACACCGACTGACTACCTGACTAGTGGGTGGTAAATTAAATTAAATAGTTTGATCATGCTTGGTTTTGTATATTATCTAAATTGAATTTTGATGTAACATACAGAAATATGAACAAAAACGAGGCACCTTGTTAGTTTTGCCTGTTTATGCATACATTTTTCCAGTTCTCAAATTCTTGGATGCTGCCCAAAATTAATCATCAACAGAAAGTAACTACATGATAAAAAGAAATGATAATGAGTGCTATTGGAATATTGGATGCAGACAGATGCGTGACCACTATAAACATTCATGTACATAAAAGGCACATTAATCAGTAGGACAAGTTTTTTTTTTTTGGCTGGGGAGCAAAGTGTTTACCTGAAGAACGCTTGTTTGGTACCATAAAATCAGCAGCAGCATTAACCAGACCACATATTCTGTAGCTGTCTTTCTGCTTAAAAGTTACGGCAGGTATTCCCTTAAAGACAGTAGATAAGTTGAAGTTTTTCAGGAGAATTTTCCAAGTCATTGAATGAGAGATCAACTCCAGAAACCAGAAAGCTCTTCATAGAATTATGAAGGAATAGCTGCTTCAACTTCACGAGCATGGGTTTTAAATAATAAGATTGTATTGTCTGAGAGAATATAGACAAGATCTAGTAAGCCAATCTTGAAACTACTGAGAATGACTTGTTGAAGTCGCATCACTTTGCATCGACTAAAGCAAGAACTAGGCAACTAACTCTATAACAGAAATGTAAAGTTGGATAATCATTAATATAACTCTACGATTGTCATTTTATGAAGGCACATGTCTTGATATTTCTAGAAAAAGGAATTCCAGAAAATATTACCAGATAATTAAACGGGAATCAGATTCAGCTTTCTGGCTGGAATCGAGCAGTTGCTGCCATCTTTTTTCTAGAAAACCTAAACAAACTACGTTAATAGGAAACAAGAACATTAAAGACTACTATTCTAAAAGGTCAGACATTTGATAACATGCACAGCATAAATGAATGATCAATTCTAACCATTGTGCTTCTCCTCAACCTTTCTTTTTACAGTGCTCTTCTCAGTGCTAATAGAGGCCTCCCTTTTCCGTTTCCTTTGAAAAGTGTATTTTATCTGCCTATTGTTGTCAGGTCGACTAGCAATTTTCGGTTCTTCGAATGCTTCGGCATCTTTTGGATCAGAACTTAGAATTGATACATCAATTATACCTTCTTTGGATGGTTTCAGACCTTCAGAATCAGAGTAAACCACTGGTACATTAACCATGTTAAGATTTGATTCATGACATGGAGAAGTTGTATTTTCAGCAACAGCTTTTTCCGAGTTTCTTTTGCAACTAGAAAAAAAGGAAGGCCGATGATGGGGTTTCATAAGCTGAGAAGAACAAGACCTGTACTTAGCTTTGGGTTTGAGGAAACGAATCCTTCGTCCTGAAGTCTGAACCACTCGTTTCTGTACTTCTTTTCTAATATAATCCATCCTGGTCAGTGGACGACAAAGTGTAAATTTACCATGATCGTTACAACTTTCACATTTCCTAAAGGAATTCTCATCAGATTCTGTATTAGGAGGCAACTTTCCAGCTGCAGGAATTCTCTCAGTACAGTTGTGCAGTTCAGTGACATGAGGATTATGATTACCAAATTGAGAAACACTCGGATGCGCAACCTGTTCTTCGTTTAGATATGTATTTTCCAAATGTTTCTGGTCATGTAATGTGTTGTTTGTGTCAGATGTTGTCAGAGTTTGGAGTCTTGAATCAGAAGAGAGGATGTCAGAACTATGATTTTCATCTTGATGACAGACTTCTGACATTTCTGACCCAGTGATTTTTCCATTCAAAGGATTCTTCAATTTTTCCAACTTATTATGTGCCAACTTTAACTCAGCTCTTAGATCAACTATAACACCCTCCGCTTCTTGAAGTTGTGCCTCAAGCTCATCGATTTTGGCTTGCTGGCTTGAGGAAGATATTTTTGCCTCAGTTGCCTGCAATAAGGGGAAACAGAAAAAACTCATTACAATTTCCATGCAACACCTACAGCAGCATGTGAGACAATGCACTTAAATCAAGGTTTCATAGCTAAACCCAGGGAGTTTTTCAGTGGAGTAAAGAAACTTCATATTCTTAGGACATTCAAACTCAAGTACATATGATTTCACGAGCTGTAAGCCTGTAACAACTTCTTGTCAAAGCATCAGCATTACAGGAACTTGAGCTGGATGAATGCCTTCCTCCCCATTGACAAAAGGCTAATAGACTAATTGTCTCCATTTAATTCACAAAACTCTTTCACGACCTAAGTTCAGAACAAGTGGGAAACTCAACACGGTACACGGACTGACCCAGTTCTACAGTCCCAAAATTTCATTTCTTTTAAAATTTGAAGCTACAACATACTCTTGTGAAATCCTTTGCAACTTAATTGAAGGATACAACTTTGAAATCCAGAAAGAAAGGAGTCCCTGGAGTATCTGCATTTTAAATTTTCTTCATTTTGTATAACATATACATAAAAAAAACAAGGCTCTTCAATTAAACTAAGATAATATAGAAACATATGTCAACATGTAGAAATCAAGTAAATGAACTTAAAATTTCAATAACAATAAAATATTAAAGAAAGTGATATGTTGCCAGTCTAGTAGCCATTTAAGAAATTGTTAAATTAAAGCATTATATGAGACTGGGAATCCCTGATGCTGATGAGCAGCACAACAGAATGGAAGAATTTATACAATTCCAGTGTTTCATTAAAGCAATGCATATAGTGGCCCTTTGAAGATGTCAATACTGGGATGAGATGAATCAAATTGTAGACTGAACCTCCAACCTAGGTAGCACGGGGAAATGCCAAATATAACATGATTTCAAGTTTCTGAGAGGGGAACTGAAACAGGAAACTATTTATAGAGAAAAAATTGAGATCTGCTCACTGTGAACTTATATATGCACTAATCAAATACCGACATACAAGTTTTGTACCTTGGAATATCACCACTAGATACATATCAAGTCAATGAGAAAAATCATAAAGATATTCCTGATAAATAATTTCTAATGAGCTCTATGTTCAACTTTCTTCTCCCTTTCTACCAGTTTTAAAAAAAAGTCAGAGTTCCTTAAAAGGAATCCCCAAAGTTCAAAGAAAAATCTTGAACTGTTCTTATAAAATCAGAAAAAAAACACTTTCAAACTAACTAACTGATAGCCTATTATAAACTAACCAAAATATCTAGTAAATAGTAGTCATGCCCTAAGGAACAATTAAACACAAATATAAGTTCAAAATCCAACACTTAGCACCAGGATAGCAGTTAGAAGCAGGAAGATGATAAAAAATAACAAGCAATATAGTTCTGATTTGGCAAAAAGAAGACCAAATATCTTAACGACAACAAAAAAGTGCAGGAGTGCTCAGCAGTAACAAAGCAACTACTTTTATGAGATACAAATAAACAGCAATAGGCCTACAGAAAAACCAAGAAAATTAATTAGATATTACAACTACTGAAAGCACAAAATTACTCCGCTTAACCTAAAATTCAATACCCAACGCCAGGACCCAGGAGAAATAAAAGACAGTACAAAATTCCCCAATTTGGCGTTTTAGAACTAAAAGAAACAAAGAAAATTGCAAACACAATTCCAATTGAAACACATTATTACTGTTGATGTTACGAAGAATTACCTTAGCGTCGATCATCTGCTTCAAATGTAGAAGCATACGGAAGGCCTCATCCTTAGCAGCAGCAAGATCGTGCTGAAAACGAAGCGCTTTCCGTTCAGATGCCACCACACGCCTTGAAGCCTCTTTTGCAGCGTTCAATATCATATCCGCATATGCTTTCTTTAATGCCACCAATTTCTACACAAGAAGTAGCAGAAAAACGTTCAAAAATATCAGAAAAAAGAACTCTTCAGTCAATGATAAGCTATGAACTTGCGTACCTCCGATTCTTCCATGGCTTCTGAAATTGATTTTGGATATAATAAAACGGCAATTGGGGTTAGCTCATCTACCTTTTGGAAGCTTTGCAACAGCGCGGCCGTTATGAGGAACTGAAAGCTCCAACCGGTTTTACGTATTTACCCTCGCACGTGAATATTTATATATTGTGTTTACCCCTGGCTATAATACTACGTCGTTTGGTTATTTTTAAAGAGCTGGTACGCGTTTAGCTAGCGTTACCATAAACGGTGTTTTCGTATAGCTGATTCTAAAATAGTTGGAAATGGCGCTCAATGCAGGAAATTTCCGTCTATTTGATTTTCAAATTTTGAAATTTTCATCTATGGTATGGATCGTGCAACCAAATTTGTACACTCCTCCATCCAATTCATTTACCAATATGTTACGATGTAAAAACCTGTTTTTGTTATTGATGTTTACGTCTATTATTGATAATTCAAATTAACATATTATTCATTTAAAGTAGATATATTATTTGATATTGAAAAGTATAACACATTTGTTAAATACATTTATAAAACGTTTATGGTGTCCGCTCAAGTCTATTGAATAACTAGATGGTAGCATTAGTTAAATTTATGGTAAACTTTAAAATATATCATGTGATTTGACTGTTTTGTAAAAAGGTCATTGTAAGATTTTTTTATTCGAAAATATGCTTGTGGTTTGAAAGTTAGCAAAAACATTATTTTTAATTTAGAATTACGTTATAAAAAGGGATATTTTTGTACATTTAAAACTGAAATCTGGTTACATAATTAATAATAAAACAATACACCTTAGTGATAAATTTTAGAATTTTTCAAAAAGTACAAATATTATTTCAATTAAAACGTGATGGTAACTCTTAAAAAATCATTTAAAAAAATAATATTCGAAAATTACTCAAATTTTGATGGATAATTTTATAATTATATGGTTAGATTATAGAAATGTTAAATATATTGAAATACTTTCGGGAATATTATTATTTTTAATGAAAAATATATTTTCCTTAAAATGCAAATTTTTAAAATAACAGAAACCCTTTTATAAAGAAAAATTTCACCAATAACTTTTTGCAAAACAGTCAAACCATAAAATATGTTTTTGAAATTTATCCTTGAATCTAAATTTTTTTTATTAAAAATTACATTTCATGTTCGTTAATTCTAGTGTTTAGAATCTACTGAACTCGATACATTAAAACCCACTGACTTGGCTTGGATGATGTATTACTATCTTCCAAACTTTCATTCTTAAATTGTCCAAATTATTTACTTTCATCTAAACTTTCACTTATTCATATTTTACCCTGCCATAAATTATTTGTATATTGTTTATCCGTACTGTTTTTTACAAAATAATCATCATTTGTAATTAAAATAACGAAACATGTTTTTTATAAAAAAAAAGAGAAAATAACAACAAAATCAATTACTTCTCTCTTATTTCATCGATATCAGTTGAATTTTCTTATGTAATTGCCACTCAAAACATGGTATTAAATTAGGAGATGCACGAAAGATAGAAGGCAATTTTTTATTCAGGAAAAATCATTAATCAAATATTGCAACACATCAAATAAACTATGAAATATAACACCACTCCCCGTTAATTATCAGAATTTGCTATTCTTGCTAGTTTATGAGCAATATGATTCCCTCATATACGGATATAACTAAATGAATGTATTTGGAAAGAATTCGGGAGGAGGAGACAATCCTTCAAGATGATTCCAGATACGAGAAAAGACTTGGCTCTTTTTACAAAGAATTAACAATGTGGTTCGAGTCACATCCGGGGTGGGTTGGGAATTTTCCTTTCTATTTAATGTAATCCCAAATGAGGCAAATTTTTTTAAAAAAAAAACAATGTCAAAAACATACATCTCAAGCAAAACATTGAAGTAACTTTTACACTTCAATCAATTCAAAGCCTCCTTTAACCACTCCTTTCCGCACTAAACCTTCTCTTAGCAAGTGCCCATAAAACGATATCGGCTTTCTCACATAAGCTATCCGGCAAAGATCAAGCCCAACCCCACCAATCCGCCAAACAAGCGATCGAGGACAGTTATCAAATGCATGTTTACTTAAATAGTATCGAAACAATTTTTTTTATTTTTAAATTTATGTTTAACAAATCAAGTTTACAATGAGAGAATGAAAAATTGAAAAAAGAAATACAGTGTCATGTTCTTTGACAAAATAAACAAGGCAAAAAAATAATTATTTTTGCAATAAACAAATTATCTAAGATATGATTTAGAGAAATTGGATATTTTGAGGTTTAGACCTGATGAAGTGACCCGTGACTCATCTAATCCGCGCAAATCATGCATTCATGGGTCAGGTTACCCGGTTCAGGTCTCGAACATATAATGGGTTGAGTTCAGTTTTTTCATATAAAACTCAAGACTGTCTCAAATATATAATGATAATCATCGATTGACAATTGAGTTGAGTTTAAGAATGAAATAATAAATCAAATCTTGATCTAACCCGAACCATATACATTATTCATGCGAGCTAGGTGGGGTCTAGACAAAGCAATATATGCGTCGGTCTAACTAGACCCAACCCAGCTCACCCATTGAACATGCTTTCTTGGGTGGATGGTCTTAACTAGGGATGTTGACTAGTTGAATCGAGATCGAATCTGTAAGGGTTCGGCTTGGATCATAAATGGAAATGGTCGAGCTCGATCGGAAATTGATCGAGCTTAGAATATTTTAGTTCAACTCGAGTTCATGAAAAACTTGGCTCGAACTTGCGATCTTGCGATCTTACACAAGTTTATTTACCGTGTTAAATTCTTAGTTAATGTTTTTTTTAATAAATGACATTTTTATACCAATTTTGTAGATTATAGAAATTGAACTCACAACCTCCCAAGTTTTCTTATAAGGATGATGATCACTAAATCATTGCTCGATGATTTTACTATTCTTTTTAAATAATTGTCTCTGACAGATTTAAATTTAAATATGTATAAAAAAATAACATAATGAAATTAAAAACATGATCCATAAAGCAATCTCAATCGTTGAAAATCATGTTAAAAGTGTTAAATACTTATGATATGAGTTATATGGACGTATATCAGTAATAAAAGATAGGGCTAAATGAGTCAAGCCTTTAGTGAATAACTTGGCGTTCCATTCGACAAAAATTTGACTCGAATCGAATCGATTTATAAATAAACAGTTTTGAACATGATTTTATGGTTCAAATTAAATGAACTAAACATGAACAAACCATAACTCGATTCGTTAACTCGTGAATAAACTCGGATTGGCGAGGCTACATAGTGTCATGTGGGGTCCTTGGACCCCATATTTTTTTAAAAAATGATACATATTTATTAGTAATTTATATTTGAACCCCATAAAAAATTATCAATAGACCCTTATTAGTATTAAATTTATTGATTTAATTTGGAAAAAAAATATTTTTTGATAAATTTATCTACGACTTTACAATTTTATTGTGTAATAAAAAATATTTATTGTTGTCATTTAAATTTATTTTATAAGTTATAACTTAGTTAAAAAATTTAATATTTATATAATATATATGGATACAACAATAATAAATTTCTGGATTCACCACTGTAAATTCGATTAGAGGTTTGCGAACAAGTTGTTAAATTAGTCAATAAATGTTTGTGAAGTAGCTCTATTAATATCGATACATAAAAAAACAAATTTTATAGAACTTAAAATCAAGTATAACTATATAAAACTATATATATGTGTATATATATGCATATACATATACATATATATACATACATATATATATATGTATATATATATATACCTATATATATATATATATATATATATATATATATATATATATACACATATATATACCTATATATATATATACACATATATACACACACACACATATATACATATAAAACGTTACCCATCACAATTTCATGTCCTACTTTAAATTATATATTGTATTAGCAATGTTGTTCGTGAACAAATTAACGAAATCGTTCACACACAAAGTAAATGCGTTGGCTCTGAAAGTTCGAGAACAAACGAATACTTAAACGAGAATAACATGAACACAATTTTGAGCTTGACTAGATAAATATTTGTTTACAAGTAAACAAACAAACAAAAATTCGGCAAGACTCTACTCATCTACAATTCTAAAATTACGTATTTTACAAAATTTTAATCGATAAGCTTGATTTAGCTTGTGATTACTTGGAGCAAACATTAAATTAAGTCGAACTAGAATACGTTGTTCACGGCTAACGCCCTAGTCTTAACTCTTAACCTAAAACCCTAAAGCCTCCCTACTTTCCCAAACTTGATTAATTCAGTGGTCCGCTCCTCTTTCCCCACCTTCAACAAAGTGGGCATATCAACCGAGGCAAGAGTGTGCCGCGGCTTTGCCTTCGAATCTCTCGGAGTCACAATGGCGAAGACAGCTAAAGGAAAAGCA
This sequence comes from Euphorbia schlechtendalii, assembly GCA_949673415.1. Classification (NCBI taxonomy): domain Eukaryota; kingdom Viridiplantae; phylum Streptophyta; class Magnoliopsida; order Malpighiales; family Euphorbiaceae; genus Euphorbia; species Euphorbia schlechtendalii. Next base: position 41,336 of record CATIWQ010652141.1, read on the forward strand.
AGTGATGGCAAGTCCTCGAAGAAGAAGAAGAAGAACAAAAGTTCAGGTCCGAAGGCGGTAGCCATGAAGCTCAAAACCCCCAAAGACAATCCTTTTGAAACCATATGGTCCCGCCGCAAATTTGATATCCTCGGCAAGAAAAGAGGCAAAGGAGAAGAGCGCCGTATGGGCCTTACCCGCGCAATCGCTATTGACAAGGTACCTCCCAATATTTCATGATTTTTCAATTTCTGTGATGTATTAATGTAAATTTTTTAATTTGTCGGTGGCAGAGAAAGAAGACGCTGCTCAAGGAGTATGAGCAAAGTGGGAAGTCGTCTGTGTTTGTGGACAAGCGAATTGGGGAGACAAATGAGGAGCTTGGGGAGTTTGATAAGGGTATTCTGCGCTCTCAGCGGCAGCTTCAGGTTTGATATTGTGTTTCCATGTTCATTTGCTATGTAGAATCAACAAAGAGCACATTTTAATTGCTCACTCCTTTCCCCCATTATAGAATCGTCTTATGAATTTAAACTGGAGTACTCCAGATGGAGATTTGTAGAAGTCAGATTATGATGTTTTCTGTTATTAGTAGATACAGTGATCAGTCTATTAAATTATAGATGACAAGTAATTCCTCCTTAAAAACAGATATTTTAAACATAACCAGCATAAATATGCATTTATAATAGTGAATTTTCATATTTTATGTTGTTTTGGTTACAAGTTGTACGGCTTGATATACAAAATACCCTTCTACTTCTATGGACTTTTGGCCAGTTTAAATTAGAAACCATAGTTGTTAGAGGCGCTAGGCGCTTCGAGGCGCTAGAGGGCTAACCTTGCCCGAAGGCGAGGCGAGCGCCTGAGGTACATCAGACGCCAAAAATTTACAAAAAATAATTTTTCTTACAAAGTGAAGTTATATGCAATAACATAACAAAAAAGAACTAAGAGAATAGTTAGATGTACATGTACATGTAAAATTGACATATTACATTAAGAATATATAGTCTTGAATTAATCCAACCTTAAAAATGAATTGAATTACAAATATCTACACTCTATTTCTTTCATTAAAACTCTTAAAATAGATGGAAAATATATTAAA
>CATIWQ010652461.1:0-21529 GCA_949673415.1 Euphorbia schlechtendalii
AATATTTGGAGTTTTCGAATATGAATATTGGAAATAAATTTGTTTAAGTATTAATGTGAAATATGGTGATTTGATAAGTTACTGTTATAAGTTACTGATAGTTACTGTTACCGTGACACTCCCGATCTGGGGGTGTTACATGAAAAGTTTTTAGTTTTTGAACATTTTGCTCTTGTGATTTATATCGCGCTCGTGAATAAAGTTGTATAAACATTATGTTTCTGTCTGAATAAAAGTCACGATCGCGACAATCCTTCGCGATCACGACTTGTGCGATTTCACAGCAGTTATTGCTGTAACGTCTCTATTTTCTAACGGTTATATTTCATATTTATCCGTTGAAATGAGGCAGATTTACCCTATTTCTTATATATAACTATTTTCCTAGTTGGTTTTCACAAATCAATCATTCTTTTACACAACTAAAATCTCTTGCAAATAAATTTTCTCTGTTTTTCCCAAAATCAAAACGCAAACCTTTCTTTAAAATTCTTTAATTAAGTTTCAATAGCTCCAAAGAAATCAGCAGCAACCAAGGGAAAGAACAAATTGGTCAACCAACAAACCAAGTATGGATGCCCTTTTCCAATCTATGGTGAAGAAGAAGTGGAGAGATACGTGAGGATCAAGAATTTTAATTTCAAAGGTACAGTATTTTATGATCCTACTTTTGTAATTGATGCTGGAATACATGCGGAAGTAGAGGAATACTTCTCACTATTTGGGTTGGAAAGTTTTGTGAGCATGCGTTTTCTGTTTAACGAGGAATGGGTCCTCAAATTTTTTGTTACTGTTATGGAGGATGGGAATTTTCTCAAAAGGAAATTTAAGAATAAAGGAGATGAATATAAGTTCAATTTGATGGATTTATTAAGTGGTTTGGTTTTGGAGAAACCTATGAAGAGATCGAAAAAGAAGACGATTATGATTTAACGAGTGTATGGACTGAGTTAATGGGATTGGATTGATAAGATGTAAAAAAACTCGTCCAACAAGAACATTTGAAGCAATAGTCTTCTTTACCTAAACAAGTTTATTTCTCAAAATCTTTTCTTCCGACACGAGACTACCAAAGTATCGATGAAAGATTTGGTTTTATTGGAGTGCGTGGTTTCACAATTAAGGCCAAAGTTTTCGATGTACATGTTGGAATCCATCACTAGTCTTACTACACATAAAAAGGCTAGAGTTGGAGGTGCAAATACAATTTGCAGGATTATTTTGGGAGCGAAGAACCAACTGCCATACCAATATAGTCCTAGAGAGAAATTTAATTTTATGGGAGGAGTATACATGAAGAGAGCGGGAATAGTTAAGGAAGAAGAATGGAAGTTTACATTTCTACCATATGGAATAAGGGTTAGGAAGTTAAGACCGACAGAAGGATCTACTTCTCGAGAGAACCAATATGATGAAGGCATTGGAGAAGTTCAATTCAGAAGTAGTGAAGCGAGATAAGCCTTCGGGAGTACACATGCTAATGAAGATACTTGGAGAGGAAAGTTTGTGATAGATGTCGATCAAGCATGCCTTGATATAACTTCCATAAAATAAGATGTTGTCAACTAATAAAATCCAACATTTCTTTGAACCGCAAGTTAAGTTCGTACTTCAAGAACCAAAATTTGGATATCTCACCAAGTCCTCCAGATTCAAGCTCAGAAGAATGAGAATAACCGGGTTCAAAATTTCTTTTTCTTTATATTTTCTTTTCATTTTCATTTGATTATGTGTGTGATTAGTTTCGTTTTTCATTAAGTCTCTCACAATGAGGACATTGTGTTCTCTAGTGTTGGGGGGGGGGCATTTGTATAAAATTCGAAAAATCTAAAAAAAATAAAATAAATTAAAAAAGTTGAAGAATATTAAAATTGTTTTTGATTTTGATTTTTAATATACGTTCCAAGGTTATTATGAGTGTTAGGTATTACAAGTCTGATGTTAGTGCATATTTCGAATAAGTTGTTTCGAGTTTGAGCGCACGTTGAGAGTGTGAGCGTTTTTGGAACAACATTTAGCATTTGGCAAGGATGAGTGGTGAGTAACATTCAATCGCAACATTCCAAGTAAGTTTCGATATATATTTTAATGTAACATGAATTGGTATAAGTTATATAGTTTTGGTTTAATGCTACCGATAAGTTAGTAGTTGAGTAGTATCTAGTAGTGTTCTTACTATGAGTTTTATATGCTATTCTTGAATATGTCCTATAAGTGTTGAGTGTGTCTAAAGTGTTGGGAAACTATAGCCATAATACTTTGAAAGTGATCAATAAAGGATGAGGGTATTGAGAGAAAATATTCAAAAGAAAGAGAGGATAACCAATGAGTTATGGAAAATGTAAGGAATGGTACAGAGCAAAAACTGCAACCATTCAATGAGTGAAAAAAGAAAAGTAGCATAGCATGAAAAATGGGTGCAAAGTACAAATCTGTACTTCAAAAACATATACTTGAAAGGAAAAAATGAGAGAAAATGGTATAGAGTATAAAATGCAACCACTAAAAAAAGGGGAGGGTGGTATGGAGCATAAAATGCAACCACGAAGAGTGTTTAGCATATCAGGTTACCTAAAAATACCTTGAGATCAAACTTTCCAAAGTGTGCTTCCTTTATCCTTTATACTTTACACTATACTTGAGAGAAGAAAATATTCGAGCAAGCGTATAATGCTTATATGAAGATGCAATTCGGTTGGCCCTCCATTAAGGGCAAAGGTATGCAACTGGACTATATAAATTGCACATTACTAATTTGTGGGAAATTTTGAACTTTTACTTGAACTTTATGCAACGTGGGAATGTGGTACTCACTGCAATAATCTTTCGCCAAATGAGGTACGAACTTGAATTACTATTTTATACACTTCTGTTGTGTTTACCTTGAGGACAAGGCAATAGTTAAGTGTGGGGGTGTGATAAGTGTATAATTACAGTTATTATCTTGATATTTTCAATCATAAAACGATGTGGTTTAGATTCATTTTATACTTCATATAAAAGATTTCACGTGGCATGTAGTTTTTTTATATAAGTGCAGGAACTAGGTGAATCTTGGGAGTGAAATGATTAAAGATGGAATTCTATGAAAAAAGAGAGAAAAAGGTGTTAAAAGATGTGTAGAACGCAAGGAATTGGTTTAGAATCGAAGTTATCAAAGATCGGTAAAGTTGCACAGAAGAATCATGAAGAAAAGCACATGTCACGATCGTGATACCTATTCGCGGTCGTGACTTGTCATTCTTCACAAACAAAAAGTTACCAACTAATGTTCACGATCGTGACATGTATATCACGCTCACGAATTGTGATGGTTTTGGATAACTTTTCTCAACTTCTAACTGCTGGGTAAGGATGATCAACCGCCATCAACCGCCACCAACTGTCAAACGAAAAGACACCTTTTGGGGACAATGAAGCCATGAAAAGGTGCCTATCCATTGATGATAAGGATGAATTTTTGCATCCAATCACATTGAAGATGATGCAACCCTTCACCAATGGACATGGCTCTTCTATTGGATAAACGCAACCCTTTGCACTCTATAAATAGAGTTCACATCAACCAATTTCATGGGGGTGATATGAGATGCATGGGAAATAGATGAAGAAAACGTGTATGACATAGATAGAGAGTGACAGTTATAGATTTCGCTAATTCAAAGTGTTAGAGAGAAAAATGTATAAGTGATTCGATTCTTGTTTTGATCACTAGATTTCTCCACATATTCGAGCGATTATTGTATGAGTGTAATTGCGAAGCACATATCAATAAAAGTTTCTATTCTTCAACATTCATTTATTCAATATTCACAAAGAATAGCATCCTAGCAGAGGTTCTGTACGAATCGAGATCGAATTCAAAGAAGATGTAGGAATTGCGGGAATTGATGAATCCCATTAAAAGAGTAGATACGGTTTAATCAACTTTAGCTTTCACTTGCATACCTCACAACTTTACTTTGTTTTCTACTTATACTTTCTAATTCAAAATTTATGATATGTATATGTGTCATACGGGTATTTCGTCTTGCGTCATTTATATTAATCAAGTTATATGCTTTCAAGTTGACTTTAAGAGTGAGTTCGGGGTCAACAAGATTGTGTATAATCACTAGATCTGTGATTATAACGCTGTTAGTGAGCCAACATTTTTGGATTGGTAACTTGCTAAATATGGCTATGTGAGAGTGACCTGTACTAAGTATAGTATTATTGTTATCCAGGTTCTTATAAGTGTCATAATTCGTTTAACCTAGATTTAGAAAAGTCATTTCATGTGTTGCTCTGCGGTGAATTATAGAATATTTGGATGTCTAGAATAGAGTTTGTTGAAGTTATCTAGTGCTTAGAACAACTTTGATTATTTTGCATATTTTACTCTACTATACTTGTCCTCAGAGAATATCTATATACTTTGCATCTTCTCTAATCTATTCATGCATCTGTTTATTCATCAGTTTGCCACTCAAAACCCTTAACCTGTTTTATATTCTTTCATCTCTTAACTCTATTTGATATCTAGAACCGAATTCCTTCTCTGTGGGATCGATATCTTTTAAAACTACATCGCAACCGTATATTTGCAGTTATCATCATTTTTCTATTTGATAAGCAGTACTGACAACACCTGTTCATATTTAGAACTTTTATATTATCAGTAGAAAAGTGGCAAACACACTTCAATACCTCACTATTACTTGGCCCACTATTGATTTTTCAGTACATAAGGTTGCCCAATTTATGCATTCACCAACAGAATCTCATTGTCAAGCCTTAAAGCAAATTCTCAGATATATTTGGTCTACACCGTCTCATGATCTTCGGTATACAGCTCAGCCCTCTATTTCACTACATGCTTTTTTCGATTTCGATTAGGCAAGGGACCACGATGATCGCTGGTCTGTTGCGGGCTTTGCCATTTATCATGGCTCAAATCCAATTTCATGGGCTGCTAGAAAATAAAAGACAGTTTCTCGGTCATCTACCGAGGCGGAGTACAGGGCACTAGCAACTGCAACTTCATTACTTTCTTGGCTTGGTATGCTATTACGGACATTCATATGCCTATGCAAAACACACCCGTTGTGAGCACGGTCTTTGTACCAGCTCACGCATTCGATGATAATGACTTTTCGAGATTTAATCCTTGAATCACATAATTTTTTACTATCTAAATGATCTTCAAGTGGGAGCTCTCTTCTTCGCCAAATAATATTTCGGAGCCTAAATACATATTCAGGACCATAAAAATATCTAAAAGCCTTAAGTAAATACTTAAAAAGCTTGAATGAATATTTTAAGGACTTGAATAAATATTTAAGGTTTCGGAATAAATTAACTAATTAAACACTTAAAAAAGTTTTAATTAATTAATTGAAATATAATAAAAAATTAAAAGGAAAAAATTCTGTCCCGGCAGCCAGCAAGGTAAGCTGGCTTCGCCTACATAGAGTTGGTGAAACCAGAGTTGGCTTCGCCAAAGCCAACGAAGCTGGCTTGGCTAGCCAGCCTTCGTCGGCGAAGCACAAGGCTACGCCAACGAAGGGCTGACTTTGCCGATGAACTCAGCCAAATCCAAAATTGTTTCCTATAAATAGGAGGGATTTTTAGTGTACAAGAGAGCGAAAATTTTACAAAAAAAAACTTTTCTTGACAAAGCGAGGGAAATTTTTACTAAAAAAATAATTTTCTTGACAATTCTTCTTTTTTCTTTTAAAATCTAAATATTTTAAAATATATTTCTTTCATATTTTTCTCAAAAATCTTCCAAGTATTTTTATAATAAAATAAAATATTTTCACACACCAACCAAACAAAAAAAAAAAGAGGAGCACTCCCGAAAATCAAGCGGACTTGGATTCGCAACAAAAGGGTAAGCTTCCAAGTTCCTAGACCTGTTTTTTATTATGTTTTATATTTTCTTTTCTTCTCAATTCTGACCTAGGATTTAATTTATTATATTCTATTATTTATTTATTTATCCCTTTTATTTAATTAATTATTTAATTTTACCGTGTCATCTGCTCACACATGTTCTATGGTGTGACAATTTAAGTGCGATGTACCTCATGACAAACCCAGTTTTTCACAATTGAACGAAGCATCTTGAGTTAGACTTCCATTTTATCTGTGAATGTGTGTCTAACAAACAACTTGTGGTTCGTTATATCTCTACGGATAATAAAGTGGCTGATATCTTTATCAAGCCTTTATCGCCATCCCGGCTTGCTACTTTGCGTGATAAGTTGGTCGTGCTTGCCACCTCGGCTCAACTTGCAGGGGATGATAGACATTATATATTAATAATGTATTTATGCTGAAATTGTATTATTGGGTTTTCTTTAATAGATTAGAATTCTAATTGTAATTATGTACATAACCCCAATGTTATAAATACAAAATCTCACTCAATGTTAAGAGGAGAGAATTCCCCAAGTAATATTGCTATCTAATCAGTGGTTATACACAAGAATCTTACAATTTTCTTAACAATCTTCAAGTGCTCTATTATTGGAATGAATTAATATATTACTTTAATGCACACAACATGAGTTATTTTAGGTCTAGAGTATAACATAGCATATGTAATGCCAATATATCGAACATTTTCCATATCCTCCCACTTGACAAGAGTTCCAGTATAGATAAATACACTAAGAATCATATTCTTAGGCATTTATGGGTTCATAATTATATATATATAGAATCTTTCTCAAACTCTTTTTGTGCAAGATTCCAGAGACATCGATACTAATTATCTTATCCATCCATTTAGATTTTGATACTATGACCTATCCAGACCTTTTCCATGACTTGCATCTCGAAGTTACTCGATAACCAATCTTTCACTAGTATGGTATATACACAATGGTTCTCATTTATCATTCTTAATACCATAACCTTAAATCCTCATGAGATTATAAATTAACTTATTCAATTCATGAAACCTCGTATTTACAAATCTTTGGGACAAATCCTCATAATTTTTGCATATAGATCTCTCATGACAAACCACTGAGAATAGAGGTCCATACACCTACTTGATATAACTTTAAGGAAGATACAACTATTAAAGTTAAAATAATTCATGTAGATATAATTCTCATAATTGGAAAGAATATATTCTTATAACATATTCTTATTAGTTTGAATATATGTATCCTTGAACTATAAGTCTAATGCTTTTACTTTATATTGAGAATCCACTTGTTCGCAATATTTTTATATCCTTCAAGCAAGTTTACTTAATTTTTCTTTAATCACACGCAACTATTCATCTCCCTGTAAACACTTAATTTTTAGGGTTAAAATAATTTTCCATTTAAATTTCGTAGGCTCTGAATTCTCATAAATATGTCTTTTATTTATTATAACTTGGAATCATTCCTTTTTATTTCATTTTTGTGCTCCTACTTGAGTCGGAAATATTAAAATGATTTAAGCTCGCACTTAAGTTAAAAATATTGACTCTCACTTGGATCGATAACACTTTGGGTTCTTAGTTCCCCCATGGAACAAGATCCCTTATTAATGTGATCATTGTGAACCAATACATTTGAATTACTCCCACTTGAAGATATATTCAAAACACTAAGTTCAAGAGTCTTAATAAAATGAGATGTTTTTGTCTAATACACCTAATCTATAGAACTCAATTATAAGAAATTGATATTTCACGATTCAAATTTTTACAGATCACCCACAAAAATATATTCTTTTGATATGTAAGAGTATCTTAAAAGACACTTCATCTACCTCTTGGACCCAACTTCCCAAAATTATTAACATAGTGTGAGAATAAGTGATACAACATAATGTCATAACAAGGATAAATTAGATATACTTATAGTCCATGCAGCATATGGGTTGGAAGAGAAGATCTTTGAATGCACTTGGTTCTGTACATATACTTAACCATTGAAAGAAGAATATAATTTCTCCATTCATGAACTCCATACTTTAATAGAGTATAGGGAGTAAAAAATGGATGTTTAATCCTTTCATCACATAAAATTGTAAGCTTAACTGAAAAATACTACCACTTTAGTTTCAATGCTTAACAATTAAATCCAATTGATTTATTGCTAGATTCATAAATCTTTTGATAGCTAGAAAGCTTCAGACTTACGGGAAATCAAGTAGATGATGTCATAACAAGTATGGTCATCATTTGATGTGATGAAAAAAATAGGCGTATGCCTTACCCTCACATCTATTAAATCACATATATCAAAATAAATAAGTTGCAATTAATTTTAGTTCTAGTTCCTTTTGAAATGGATTATAAATTTGATTTCCTTTAAATGAAACTCATCCCATGGTGATTATTTAATCGTTATAAATTACCCATCACTTTAAGCTTGGATGACATATTCTCCTTAGCTTATTTGACATAATCGCATATGCTATAAACTAACATTTTCTTTTAAAAAAAAAGTTAGTCTGTGGAAAACAAACATTACTCGTTGATAATTTGTAATGCACATTCATTACAATAAAATCATTTGTTTAAGAACTAGACTCATGAATTTAAAATTCAAGAATGAAGAAAATTAATCATTTGAAAAATTCAAAGATGAACCTATTGTTCATTTAACCATAGCACAAATTTAAATTTTGACAAATAATATGAGAATACAACAAATCATGTAGCTATTGAATTTGTGCTCGTTGCAAATATAACCTACATGTGTGAATCTAGAAAACTTCAACTCATTTTTATGTCGATATAAATTTCAATATTTCTAAAATAGGTTGTTGAAAGTATACAAAGATATTATGGTATGTGCTCACGTCACATGTTGCACTTGAATCACTAATCTAAAAAGGATAAGATTCCATCAGTAACATTGAGTATAGTAAAATATAATTCATTTTAGAATATATTACGTGTACTAGGTTGGGCTTAGTGTTCTATTGCACAATGTCTCTATCGAGGCAATTTTGCATATCACATTCGCGATCTTACTATTTATTACCTTTGAACCTATTAAATTTATGTTCAAATGGTTCAGACCCATTTATAATGTTTTCTTCCCTTTTAAGATGTTTTAATGTAAGTTAGCATTTGTTATCTTAAGAACTATATTCTTAAGACTTTCCTTATGCCAAATGCAATTAGGAAGAATCTTGGATATTAGGAGAACAAATTCTACCATTCCCAAGAAACTTTTAACTATAGTAAACTAACTAATTTTATAAGAATGGGTTGAGTGCATCACATATGCTCCCACTCAAAGCGAAGAACCAATCACTAGTTAGAACTTCTTTCTATTTAGTGATAAAATTTGGACATGTCTCTCTTACATGAATTACAGCAAGTAAATCACTTATAGCTCTAAGCAAAATGATACAAGTCAATGAACTCTTCCTCCTCCATGAAAGAAATAGATTCTTGTCATGCCTGAGTTGATTTGTGTCACTCTCTTTGAACTCATACACAACATTTCTCAAAGTATAAGAAGACTGTTTATTCCTCCAACACAAATTGGAACTTCAACCACTAGATAATCTAATGACTACAGTTAAGAATCTAAGTCTATTACAAATAAATTCGTAGTAGAAGCCAATTATTGATATTCTTTAATCAGTAACGTTAAGACTAAACACGTATACAAGGATACAAGTCAATTATTATGCGCAATTGTGTGTTAATTAATATTGACTTGAATACAAACTTTTCAAGAAAATATAAGCATCCACTCAAGTATCGAAAAAGATATAAATACCCCATCATCACCATGTGAAAACACTTACATCCAATTCAGTTCATGGTACAATAGTAATTTTAATTTTTTTTATTGCGTGTTATAGTTTCTTTAACTATGAGATATATCATTAAATGCACTTTGGACTTGTTGTCTTTAATTACTTCACTTAACTAATAACATTTGATGATAAGTATTGGATAACCTTATTATGCATAATTATTTGAAACTATTTTGGGATTCCATAAGGCACAGTAGTCCTAAAAGTTTTATTAAAGATTTAAGTATTTTATGTATTTTATATGTCTTTAAACAAGTATAAAGTATAAAATAAATAATGATATAAAAACCAAATAAATCACTTAGATTTAAACATAATAAAACACAATCCCAAAACTATTCAATAACAAAACATGCCATAAAACTTGTTATACAAAAATTTAAACAAACACATATTAATGATGCTAAATAAATGACAATGACTTATATTGTCAACCATCACATAATATACTTAACGTGTGTAACTATTTTACGTCTTATTTGAATTAAGTTATACACCAAGTATTATGATCCAAAAACTTATTACAACATCAACTATGATATCCATAATGATAACCCTAAGTCAACTCATTAGATCTAGAATCTTTCCTTTGATCGAACTTGGTGATAACCAATTAAATTATTTATAAGAACTCGAATGTCCAATTGTTACATAATTTGATAATTTAAACAAATTAAATTAGATTTGTTAAACAATGTTTTACAAAGTAATACATTAATAACAAAAAAAATTGCATTTCTCTGTTCAATACATTAACATAATACACTATGTATTATATATAAATATAATAAGTACACTTTTGAGAACTGATTTCCTCGAACTCATCTTGGCTCTTTTCCTCTATATAGATGGTCGGGATTATGTGGGGTTTGCATCATTATTGATCATATACAACATATGTCAAAAGGTCAATGTTAATCATTACATTAATAACTAACTTAAATATATTACCAAAATATATTTATACAATTTATATCACATTAAATTAATGTTTAAATATCACAAAATAATTAACAAAAAACCATAATTTATCATATATGATATATTAAAAAATATAAAACAATTTAATTATTATATACATGATTGATTATTTAAATATATTACGAAAATACTTAAATAAAACACATTTAATAAATTATCATACAAATAATTAAAAGACACGAATATATTACTAAATTATATTCAATCACATTATACCTTACATCAACCATTATATAATAATAAATTTGGATATTAATGGTATATTTTCTATTAATATGTTTATGTAACTAATACACATATGTAAAAAATAATAATTAAAATTATTCAACAAATGAAAAATTCTCAATTATTTTCCAGTAAGTTCTAAATTATTTTCTAACCAATAAAAAATATTTTAAAAATTCAAAAACTAATTTTTCATAATTTAAAACATTTATTAATAAAAAATAAATAGAAAACAATATTCTAAACTTGAATAGATTCTTAAAAACTAACCATAAAATCCAAAAAAAATATGAAAATGGTGTGGTAAAGAAAATTTGGGAGCAAAATATCATTGTTTTGGGTTTAAAATCGCAAAATCACATTTGGACCATTGGATGTGTGCCAATGTCATAAGCAGTCTGATAAGGACAAAAAATCATTGGCATCGGTTTTCTACAAAACTGTCACAAAATAATAGGTGTGCCCTATGTCAACCGTTGCAATGTTTCATATTTTACGACACCTTTTGTAAGTATTGCCAGAATAGAATTGTACATTCGTTTTTCAACCATTCCGAACGAGATTTCGACCTCCGACCAAACCCTTGCTTAGGGCATCTCCAACCCTACACGTCTAATTTTCACTTCAAATTTTATTTTACTTTATATTTTTAAATTGCTAAAGTGTTTTTCTCCAACTATGAACCTCAAATTTCACTTCAAACTTTAAAACTATTAATATAATAGTAATAATAATTTTTAAAAATAAAACAGAATAGATTTTTTTATAAATAAAAGAATATTAAATTTTTAAATATATATTCAAAGCATAAGAATTTTTTTATAAAATAAAAACAACATAAAATTAAAAGAATAAAATTAGAAATTATGAATAGTATCATTTCAAATTTAAAGTGGTATTATTCACACTTCAAAATCTGAAGTTGGAAATGAAGTGGGGTTTAAGAATTTTACTTCATTTCTAATTTCAAAACCTACTTTTGAAGTGGGGTTAGAGACACCCTTAGGTGATTCGACATCCCGAATCCAATTGCATGGTCCATTTTACTAAAAAATAACCAAAAACTCGCCATTCCATTAAAATGACCCAAAAAAGCAAACTTTTCCTTCAAAATAATATGTTTCATCATTAATGGTAAAAAAACTCAAATGGCTATGATGATGGACTAAAATCATCATTAAAGCAGTCTATTACTCCTACGACCTGAATCCACAAGAATTTACCAAATTCTTACATAAACGTCAATTTCACATAAATTGACATATAATACATTGAAAAATGATGCAGGGAACCAAAATTCCCATTAAATTAGAATAAAGAAGTAGAACACATCAAACAATCATAAAAAAGTAGTAAAACATCCCCGACAAAAAGGTTCAAATTTCAATAAAGGAAAACGTAAATAGGAAATGAATTCGGATTTAAACTTTTTTCCTATGCGCAAGATCAAAGAACGCCGCATCGAATGTCAAGTCGAATCCATCTCATGATATGTCGAAGTATTGATGTATATCCACAACTTCTGCAACAGCGAAGATCGATAATAATTGATTTGTGATATTTTCTTTGCGAGACGAAAACTCGTGAAAGAGAATGAAAAGAAAAATGAAAATCAATTGAAAATAAATTCTTAATTATACATTTCCACATCTATTCACACACACACATGTATATACACACATATATGAAATGGAAAATTGACTAATTGCAATTAAGTTCTTAAATATTTGATTATTTACAATTAATTTCTGAAAGTTATATAACTTTTTAATTTAGTCTAAATAACAAATTGGATTGAATCATTTGACCCGATTGACCCGCTCACGGACTAACCGGGTATTCCCAACAGTGGGAACAACAGATTTAAGGATTTTTTATTGCTAAAGAAATAAACAATATTAATAGATTTAGGGATTTTTTTATTGCCAAATAAACAACTGATGTTAGTAGATTAAGGGTATGTTATTTTCAACTTATTCAACAGTTAATTCAGTGTAGTTCAGTTCAAATTAGCTTAGTTTAGTTAGGTAGTACTAGATATTATTCATTAATATTGATATTTTTAAATAATAAATGGTATTAATGATATTTTAAAAAATTAATAATTATTATTTTTTAATTTATAGTTAATGAATAAATAAAATTTAAATTGATATTTTTTAATATAGATTATAATTAAAATATTATTTTTTATATGTATATGATGATAACAAAAATAAAAAAACAAATAAGTTCAAATAAAAATATTCAGAAATACAAATATAATTTAATAATATGATAGATTGTAATAATGATTTTATAAATTACTATAATTAATGATTACTTACAAATTTTATTATAAAATAAAATTATTTTAAAATATTATGGATTATTGCTAATATTATATTTATATATTAAGTTAATATTGTCATTATTGATATAAGTAATTACTCTTCAATTAATTTTCAGTATGTTCAGTTTAGTTTCAATATGTTCAATTTTAGTTCAGCTCAGATTTGTTCAGTTCAGTATTTTCAGTTTCAGTTGAAAAGAACAAAACCTAAATATACTATGACTGATTTTTAAAATTCGCTTACATTAAATAAAAATTGAAAGAAAAACTTCATTCTACCCGGATGTGACTTGAACTTGTGAGTTTTAGAAATCACATATTTGGTCTTAAGCACTGGGCTAAGACATTGGTCACATCTAACTACTATATTTAATTTGACAAACAAGCTTATTATAAAAATATATATTATTCCCAAAATGATGTTCATCATTCACAACTTGACACGTGTCGCTTTTATTTTATTTTAAATCTCAAACATATACATGTAATGAAAGCACTAAACTTAACCAATATGTAGGTTGTTACAAGTAGTAAGTAACTTGGTATCAATTAAGTAAAGTCTCGAGTTCGGGTCTTGTAAACGTAAAATATCCTTATTGGGAAACTCACCCACCATAGTCAAGTTGCAATCCTGATAATATTTGGATTAATTTGGGACTGTTGGATTCTAAGTTAAGAAATTAAGTTTTGTTGGTTCTAAGTTCAGAGGAGTAGAAGAACAAGTTAAAGAACCAACATCCATCAGAAGAAGTGTTGTATCAACAGATTTTTTTCATCCGAAGATGCCGAGGGACTTTTAAGTAATTCAGCACTAGAAGTCACAGGGAACTGATATCGCATTAAATGCTGCCGCGCGCCAAAAGCTCTTTCTTGAGAAAAAGGACGAAATGGGTTGATGTCCAAGGAACAAAAACATCCCCTCTCATTTCTTACCAAACAATCGTACAATGTGGGACCAAGAATCTACTTGATAGAGATCGTGCGAATTCTACTTGGCCTTGCTATTTCTAAACAGCAAAATTAACGGAAACTTTCAAGAGACAACGGGCAAATAATTTGCTATAGTCCAAGATCAACGAGAACATCCTTACTCTCTATAAAAGGATGATTTTCTCCAGTATAGAGGGTTGGTGAAGTATTATCGATCTAAAGAGTAATCAAACTATCTTAAAAACTCTATAACTACTTCACTTCTGCATCACTGAAGCAAACACAAATTCAAAATCTGTTTGTAATTTACATTTTCATTGAAACATAGTTCAGAAACTCTCTCATTGCATTCATAACAAAATTGTAATCACTAGCTTAGTAGTTAAGTTAGTATGAGGGAGCTTAGAAACTAAAAGGTACTCTATAGTGAGAAGCTCTGAACCTTAGATAAAAGAAGGAAGGTGCTTATGTATTTGTAAAGCCCCAATCTACTGAGGTTGTTGGATGGTACTTCAACCAGCTTTGTAGTGGTTTGTTTCTTCACCATAAGAAGAATCAATAGTGAATTAAATTTTGGACAGAGTCTCCAAGAACTAGATTAGGCAAAGGTTAAACGAGGATAAAAATCTGAGTTTGTAATTTCTTATATATCTCTCTTATATCAACTGTCATTGTACTCATATTTCATATAGTTAAAGTTCATTAAATTCACAAGCTACAACTTTCATCTATTACAGAAAAGGATCTTTGAGTAAAAACTACAAGTTAGTTGATTACTCAGAAGAAGCTCCAGAGTTAAGTTTCGCTTAACCTCTGAGTTATGTAAAGTACTCGAAAAAGAATCATTCACCCCCTTCTGATCTATTTATCACCCTACTGGATCCTACAGAGACAAAATTCATATGAATTAGACACGGACAAGGGTCGGGCTGGGCTAGACCCAATCGGGCCTAGTTAAAAATTTAGTGGCCCCAACCCGGCCCAACTCGTATAAATATTGTGTGGGGCTCGGGCCGAACTCTTTATAAATAGCTAAAACCCAAAAACTGTTCACAAGCCTGCAAACTTGTAAAAAGACTTTACTTTTTATTTTAAAAAAATAATTATACCTATATTTTGTAAAAAAAATTACAAATAAACTATAATATAAAGAACTAAATTAAATCTAACATTTATGTTTAAGAAAAATAAAGAAAAGTAGAATATGAATGCGTTACATTAAAATTATATATAATATATTAGCATCTATATATTTATTTGATATACATTTATATGATTTTGGACCAGGCGAGCCGGATATGGAATTTAATATAAAAACTGAATTCATCACATGTGTTGATCGGGCTACGAAGCATTCAGATCGGATCGAATCTTTATTTTAATTTTCTTACCCAAACCCAATCCATGTCAATGAGACACGAATGAGTTTTGCTGGCCCGAAACCTGGTCTAATGTGAATGAAAAAAAGCACTAAACTTAATTTTGTTCCAACGTAAATAGCATATGCCTTTATTTAAATCACCAACTACAACAATCCTACCTTCATCAATTGTCATTTCATGTTTTTTACTAAATTTAAAGCTTTTTTTGCATGATATTAATGTCAAATTTATTAATTTTATTTTAATAATTATTTGCAAAAAAAAAAAAGTAATTGATATGGTCATTTTATTTCATTTTGTGAAAAGTAAGTACTATTTGTTGATATATTTGCAACTATTAGTAATCATAATTTTGATTGGCTTACTTGGTAGAGCCTTTACAATTTTTCATTAATAGATTCAAAAATATTGATTTGCTTAAATTCTGTTTTTTCTAAAATAATATTTGGATGAATATTTTCTAATCTTCAATATGAATATTCTAATAAAGTTATCTCACTCAATATCATTATTTTCAAAATGAATGATTAAGATTTATTTTACATGCTCCAATATAATGCTGTAATTTTGTTACTGTGAGATAACATTATTCTAACATTCATATTTAAATATCAGAGAATCTTCATCCAAAAATTCTTGTATATGTGATTTAATTCATGACATTTACCTACATAAAAAAAAGTCTTTCATAAACAAAAAGAAAAAAAGGTCTCAGCGCTATACTAGTAAAATCGCCAATAAAGTAGATTAGACATACGTTATCAATGCACCGTAGAATATTATGCCATTTTACATTTTTAATCATTTTTCATTTTACTGAATCATTCTGAATAATTTATTTTCTGTCTTGTGGTAATTTTTGTACCGTCTTAGACCCTTTTTTCGAAAGGAGTTATAATTTTACTTGATTTCACAGCTGTATTTATTTTGTTAATTATAAATTTTTTTATCAAAAGAAAGGTATACTTCTATTCTTGCACTTCATTTTTAGATAGGATTCAGTACGGTATCACTAATTACCATAAATATTTGAAATTTATTATCCAGCACAGACAAATCCACTTGCGTCATTTACATACCTCACACTTCGGAATATCACTAGTAACCATAAATATTTGAAATTTGTAAAAGTAATTTGATTTGATTCGAATTTTTACTGATATTTTCTGGACGCTAACAAATCTTCGTCTCTATATTTTCATTGTTATTAGTAATATTTTAAGCTTCGAAATCAAGATTTCAAGGCGATAATTATACTAATTCTATCAATGTAACTTAAAATCAAAGGAAATAAGAGAAATTTATTGAAACTATTTTGTAATAAAAACAGAAATGGAACAGGGGAAGAGATGAGTAAAAGTATCACGGCAGTGAGACAGTTAGACAAACGGCACATGCAGACAATCATTCTACTGTAAAATTTTGTATTGTTGTAATTAGACAAATGTTACAAGGTTTCTAGGTCTCCATCATTACATAGATTTATGTATCCGCAACACATTCAGCATTATAGAGAAAAAATTCGACAGAGTGCATGAGAAAAGTCTTGTAGTGAGCACTTGAGAGAAAATCAATATCATGTATATATAAAGGGCAATCACAAATATACAATCCGGATAATAAGTGGCTATAAAAAAATTTTCACATCTGTGAAAATTAATATTTGTTTGCTTTGGTTATAGATAAATTAACTATCAACATATGTGACACTTGATGGGGAATGATGTTTGCTATTTATATAATTTTGATTGACTACACAAAGAGAGTAAGGATAAGGAGTATATGTGAAACATGTACATATGCATAACAAATTCAGCTTGGCCAGGAGAAATGAGCGCAGTAAATCTAGGCCAAATGACTGTTTAAAGTCCAACACATTTTATGTATAGAGGAGAAGATAATTGATGTTGAAGTAGCTCTTACGAAAATATATAATAGTTCAAATCCAAAAATGCTACGAGATTATGGTTTGACTTTTCAAAGATATAGGATCATAAATTACACTTATGTTCAAGTAACAAAATGATGTTTTTAGGAAATTATTTTGAAAGTTTGAAAGATTTCACACATTGTGAAATAAATTTAAGTACTGAAACTGAAAATTTACAAAAAATTTTACTACGGGAGCGAACGTTGGAACTTGGAACTAGACGGAGGGACACAATTATGTAGGTCCTTCAAGCCTGTCGGAACTGTTCTTCCGTTTGCCGGCCGTTGTAAAGTTTGGGCGGTGCAAGTGGGACCCATGCCATTTTAAGTGGGTAGTTGCCACGTTGTTCCCATGTCATCATCATCGGACGGCACTGAATTGGGTCAACAGATTAATCTCCACCACACAAGTGAAGTGATGGCTTTTGGAAGCTAACGCTTCATTTTGTTCAAGGCTACCATGATTTGTACCTTATATTCATCAACTTGAAAACTACATCTATAAGGCTACACTTTTCCTTTTATGTTTTCACCTTTCCTTGGGTTTATTTATTGGCTTAATTTATGTTTTGGAAGCTAAAAGCTTCATCTAAGTTTTCACATTTTTCACCACTCGTTATATCTTTAAGTTTGAGAAGTTTTTATTAATCCCTTAAATCTGGTAAATGTGTTTTCCTTACCATTTCAGTGTCACGTGTCACAATTGACACCTTTAAAAATTCAAATCAATCAGCATAACAAACTAAAATAATCTTAGATTCAATACCTGGAAGCATATATACACACATATTGCATTATGCACCATAAAAAATATTTACTTCCGCTAATTGTATGTATGTAGAATTTTATTGTATATTGTTTTCCATAGGAACCACACACATAAGCACAGTATTTAAATCTTCACTAAAAAAATTTTGGCAAATTTATGAATTTTTTTTGTAAAAACTACCGACTAGCAGTTTGGTGCCAATTCATAAGGAGTTTTGCCTAATTTTTTTTTTTAAAAATTGAACATTTGCGATTACATTAATTCAAAGAAAATTTTCTACCTTACTCGTATGGGTACTCGAACTTGTGAGTTTAAGGATTATATATGCAGTCTCAACTATTAGGCTACAATGTAAAATTTCATCTAATTTTTTGCTAAACAAGTGCAAGAGAACAAGGTAAGTTTTGAAAAATATTGGTTTGGAAGGGATTCAATTATGTTATCATGATTTTATTTAAATACAGAGCAATGTTCAAAAAATTGTTAGGTTGTAGTCTGATAGTTTGGAGTCTCCAAAGCTTATGCATGGGAATATTTAGGGCCTAGCCAAGAATTAGTCAAATTAATATTATTCTTCTATATTTTAAATATTTTTTACTATATTTAAAATCTTAGTTTTAATTAAAATCCTTTAGGCGATGTTATAAAAATTTTCGCCTGGGCAAATTTTGAATGCACCTATTGAATTTCACTCAGAATAAGGATGAGTAACCCTCCGTAAAAAGTATGTTTGGAAACATGAATTCAATTCATTTTGTCAATAAAAATTAATTAAATTGATTTTTTTTCTTGTAATATAGTTGGAATTAAGGATGTATAAATACAGTAAATAATTTGTTTTAAAATACAAATTTGATAAAACAACTTAAAAAACATGTTATGCGGTTTCACTATTCTTTCAAAGAGGAATATGAGGTTTGAAACGTTATGAAAATAAACATTTTTCACTCATGATGAAAAAGTGACATTGATGTTGCATTATTGTTGAAAATTGACTATAAAATCAAAAAAAATTATTGCAGTAATAATTGAAAATTTGAAATTGAAAGTACAACTCAACAAAAATCATAATTTATAGAATACCAAAGTCACCGAAGTTATCTTCGCCCACCGACATGATCTCCGGCTTCCCTGAATACAATGGCTACCTCACTCGTCAACGAAATCTACAGCTGCATGATTTAATATTCAATGCTCTTGACTGATACTGTAGACCGCTGGCGATGATAATTTCGATTACATTGCCATTTTACAAACCAACAATGCTCCATTAACTATTTAATATTGAGGACCACGTTAATGCAAGATTAGGTTTCAAATTCACAATCTTGGTCACTTGTTTTTTCCCTTTTCTTTTCAACTTCCTCATGTTTTAGAATGGGAGAGCATTGATCGGTTCGGTCCAAGAATCGAACTGAACCAAATAAACCAACAACCAAATAACAGAAAAATTAGGAACCTAATACCGAATCTAATAGATTTTGGTTCAGTTTCGGACCGAATCTAATTCGGTTCCATATAAAACCAAATTGCATTTCCATAAAAAAAAATTACTATTTTTTGGGATAACAAAGTTAAAATGTAATAATTATTTTCATGCTAAAGAATTAACTATTATTTGAGAAAGCAAAATTAAATTTAACGATCATTAGAATAAGAAATTAAACAAATATATAAAGAATGAATACATCTACTAACATACAAAATATTTTTTCCATCTCAATTACCTACCATATAAGATATAAAAAAAATTATAATATGAAATCTTGAAAAGAATAAAATGTGAATGAACGTAAAAGTAGAAAAGAATCTTAATTTTTTTAATTAGGTTAATTAGGTTCGGTTCTCGGTTTATTTGATTTTTTTTCTCAAAATCGAGAACCGAACCTAAAACCAAATTACCAAAATATTAGAACCAAGATTGAATCTAATTAGTTTGGTTCAGTCCGATCCGGTGCTCAGGTTCGGTTCGGTTCGGTTCTTTAGGTTTCTTGCTCTCCCCTACCTTCCACCTTTCATCTCTCATTTCTCTGGAATTGATTTTCGTAATTTGTAATTATCTCTTAAAATGTTTATTTTTTTATATGCCGCTTCAGAATTTTTTGTTTGTCTCATTTTTATCGTTGAAATATCATTAACTGTGACTTCCGCACTATTATATGTTTTTTATATGTCAAAAACATTCATAAATTAGGCATATAGACAATGCGAAAATATAAATATATATTTTGCTATTGTCTCTCAAACTTTTTTTTTGACATACGGCTTAAAATTGATTTTCGTCTCAATTTTATCTTTAGATTGTCATCCACTGTGAATTTCGCACTATCACGTGTCTAATATATGTTTGTTATATGTAAAAAATAATCATATCGTAGACAAATATTAGAGATCTTACAATGCGAAAATTAAAATATTAAAATATATATCATTATACTTGGCATCTGCACATATATTTGACATTTGACTAATATATTCTAAACATCTAACAAATATATAACTCTTCAAGATTCATTTAACATCATATAATAGACATTTTAATATAAACATTCCAAATATAACAAACATATAATAAACTTATAACTGTATAAAAGTCAGAATAAATTACATTTCGAAGATAAAAGTGAGAAAAATAAAATATTTTAAAAATTGAAAAAAAAATATTCGAGATATAAATGAAAAATAAGTTAAGAAAATTAAAAAAAACAATTATAATATCATGCGCACGGGAAAGTGAGTTTTTATTTGATGTTTGACGGTATCCATGACATTTGAAACTTGATTTTATTATTGGGGTTTTTATATAAATACCTCCTATGAGGTATGAGTTTCATGGTTGCACCCAACCATTTAAAAAAATACCCCAATCACATAAATTGTTTAACAAATTACCCCTTTACTAATTAGGATAAACACAAAAATAAAGAACGGAATCTAAGCTAATTACGTTAAACAAGATTTGCGGAAACGTGGATATCGGTTTCCATTCATCTTCTATCATGTTTCTTTACAGTTTCAAAACACAACAATGGGAATACAGGTTCTGCTCCAACGATAGTGCTTCGAATTAGGTTTCTTTAGATTTTTCAAACCATAAAATCGGAAGAGAGGTACATTGCATGCAGCAGAAAAGGTTTTGAATCACGTCATTCGCAATTCAACAGGCAGTTAACTCTTGTCATTCACGATTCCAGCAGCAAAATTGGAATA